>VZTV01073406.1:0-10233 GCA_013400875.1 Anhinga rufa | reverse complement strand
TGTTTTCTGGTAGTAGACTGAATTGCTGCCTGCTGCTCAGAGGCACAGGGCCAGTCACCTGAGTGCCCTGGGAAGTAGCTGGGTGCCTTGAAGAGCAGGGTACTTCGCTGACATCCATGATGCAAATTTGGGAGCAGCACCAGCTAGGGGTGAGGCTCCCTTCTGCTCTGTACTAACTGCAGCTCAGGCATGAGTGGCACAAGCTCCCTCTGCATCAACCTCCACCAAGGGGGAGCGGGTGCTGGTGGGGACTGGTCCCTGGTACAGAGCAGGAGGGCACCTCCAACAGCCCACGACCAGATTCAGCTACAGAGGCTCTGGGTGCAGAGCTCTCGTACCCATGCTCCTTTCTGCAGCCATCTCCTTTGGGTCTGTGAGGCCACATCTGCGGTGGTGACTGACACCTGGCACAGGAATGCCACATAGCAAAGATGGCTTGCCCTGATTACAGGTGCTGCTGGTCTGGTCCAAAGCCCACTAGTGCCTAGGGAGCAAATCGAAATCTCATGTGACTCAGGCACAAGACTCATCACCTCTCTCCTAAGTGACGGGTTTGCCCTGTTGTCATGAGGTCTCTTGTGATCCTGCCTCCAGCAGGATGCAGAGTCCCCCTGGATCCCCAGAGGAGGGGAAGGTGCGTGGTGTCTGAGCCGCGGCTCCCCATGATAAGCTCATGCTACCTGGGCTGATGGAGCCTGGCTCCTAGGATTGGCACCCAACCTGTTGTCCGAGACAGGCAATTTACGTCACTCTGAAGCTTTTCAGGAAGATTCAGACATGTGGGACCTGCCTTGCCTCTGCAGGGAGACAAAGAAAGGTCTGAGACCAGAGGGGAAGAAATGAGAGTTTGATGTTCACCTGAGGGTGGACCTGCACCCAGCCATGGGGTGCAGCAGGTGACAGTGTTCCTCTGCCCAAAAGGTGGGCAATGCATCCAGAGCACCCCTTGGATACTGCAGCATGAACTGCAGCAGCAATGCACTAAGTCAAAACAGGCGCCAGGTCCTGGCTGTGAGCTCTCTGCCAGCCATGGCACTGGGTATCCCCAGCGTATCTGTGCTGCTGTACCAGGATGGTTTCTCACAGCAGGTTGGGACAGGAGCTACAAAAAGGATCATTTCCCCCAAAGCATCCTGTTCACTTCCCAAGGGTCAGGTAGCTGCCAGAATGACCCACACTGTGACTGATGTGTTCAGTCTCTGGAGCACATGAAGCCAGTCACCTCTTTGAAAAATTATCCTGAAAACAAATGTTTCTAAAAATAGAAATATCTCCTTGTTTCACCTCTGCTGGACCCTCTCCCAAACAACAGAGGAGCCTGACCAGAGTCAGATCTTCCCATTAAAGCTGGTGGAGTCACACCTCCGTACCCAGCTGCTGGTACCCAGCTGCTGAGAACTGGTGCATTGCAGGGAACTCCAGGCACATGACAGCATCTCTCACAGCCCTTGCTGTGAGGTTTGCTTTATCACCCCAGAGAACTGGAGGTAGTGTTCTGAAATCTCCAAATTCAGACTGAATTCAGTAGGGTTGCCTGGCTATCACAATGACCAGATCTTATCATCAGACCATGTGGCAGCAGGCAAACAGAAGACACTAGAGTCAGCTGACACATCTGAACAGCCAGTTCCTGCCACCTCTGAGCTGATTAAAACATTTGGGAGCATTAAGCAGTGGAGGGGAGACATGCACGCAGAGGTGCGGGGTGGTGAAAGAGGTGAGACTGAGTTCCAGCAAAAGAATTTTTTAAAAATTACTTTTTGTGACCAGAACATGTATTGTGGTTTCCATGAATTCCCAGACTCTTTTCCCCTCCTCTGTCTCAGGGACATCACCAGACAGCTGAAGTTAGCAGCAGAAGTATTTGCTTTCGTTAGGCTGTATGCTGCCTGAAAATCCAGAGGAGACCGGGCAGAGGGATATTCCCGGTGGTGAGGCATTCCAAAAAGCACTTCAAGAAAAATAGTGAACTTTGGTTGACTATTATCAATTATTTTCTTAAAACCAAAGGGAATGGGACCATCTCATGGTGGCACGGCTGGTCTGGCATGCAGCACAGGCAGGGCTGAGCCTGCAGAGCCTGCGAGTGGAGCATCCTGGGCTCCCCTCAGGTGAGGACGTGGTGTGCAGTGCTCCCAGGGAGCTGCCCAGTCTGTGGCTTCATCTCAGGGCAGTGGTTTGACAAAATATAAGAGCCATGTGACAGCTCATCTAGGCCAACATCCTGGCTCAAGCTGTGACCCACAGCAGATGTTTACAGAGGAACAGAGTAAGGGCGCAGCAAGACTTCCCAAGAATAGTCCACCAGCTCCCATCAGTCCTCCAGCCTTAAGGAAGAGATGGTGGTTCTTTATATTTAATAACCCAAAGAATTTTTCTTCCATGAATTCATCCAGTTCCTGTTTAAATGCTTTGCATCTGTCACATCCTGTGCTGAGGAGCTCCACAGTTTAACTATATGTTGCACTGAGAACCACTTCCTTTTCCTTGTTTTAAACTTCCCTCCAGGTAGTTTCATTTGGAGCTTGTACTCCTATACTGGAAGTGATGGTAAGTAATCACCCCTCCATAGCTTTGCGTGCCTCCCAAGATGGTACAGATCTGTATTACACCCCTCTCTGTCATCCCTTTTCCAGGCCATGGAGCCATTCCTCACACAGAGGCTGCTCCAGAGCTTCGGTCATTCCTGCTTCCCTTCTCTGAGCCTCTTCCATATCCCTCTTGAGATGGAGAAAACGGGGAGTGCCAGACCCACACGCAGCCTCCTGAGCACGGGCCCATCACCAGCTTACGCAGCAGCAGGGTTTCTTTTCTCATCCTGTTTCTTTTCTGCTTACTTCCAACATTCAGTTTTCTGCTTTCTCTGCTCCAGACATTTTGCAAACATAATTTAGCACTATCCCCAAGATTTCCTTCCTGGGAGGAGATGCATTGGTCAGAGCCTGTCACTGGGTTACCAATGTTAGGACTGGTTTCTGTGCGTTTGCTCTGCCTTTGCCTGCGTGGAGTTTCCCTGGCCGCCTTACCATCCCACTGCTCAGTGAGAGGGACCCGGCAGCTCCTTGCAGCCTGCCCTTGTCTGCTCTGCTCTGAAAAGCTCAGTGCTAGTGGCAAACATGGTCGCTTTGCTATCCCTGCACTTTTTCAGATAATTTCTGGATACACTCGGTGGTTCTCCACAGGTAACATCCCTCTGCTGTGAAAACAGACCCTTTATTCAGTCCTTCCTTTCCTGCCTGTGACGACTGACCTGCCTAGCGGGTCTTTTCTCTCTCCGTCCCATACAGCACCTTGTCCCCAGGGGCCTGTGGGTGGGAGGCCGGGACAGACTTCTTGCTGGACACCCCAGTAGACCGCGTGAACCAGGTCTCTTTCCCCGCATCCTTGCTTGATGGCCTTGTGATCCCCCTTGGCCAAAACCAGGACCCAAAACGTGGCAGAGAGGTCTCTAACTGGAAGGTGACAAAGCCAGTTGCTCTCCACCATCATGGCCTGGGGAGGAGACCTGCAGCTGGGGCGTAGGCGGGTGAGTCAAGGCAGGTGGAAGAGCTGGAGCTGGCATCTCATCTACACACATTAATAATGGAGATGTCCCTCTGACGCTGCCGTCATCTTGTGGCTGGAGGGAAGGAGATGAAGTAATGGCTGCTGACGCACAGAGGAGCTCTGCTTTCAGCCAAAGCGATTGACGGGCAGAGCACACCCGGCCAGGCGCTACCGCTTTGGCAGGAAGCCCCACATTGCCAGAGCCAGGATAACCCAACAGGTACAGGGGGAGCTGAGCAGTATGGAGCCCCAGGGTCTGGGCAGGCGGGTGCCCATTCTAACCAGACCTCAGTGCCACCACCACATGGGACCCCTGGCCATTGTTTTATATACCATGATATTAGCTGCTGGTTTTTCTCAACAGCAAGCTCCTCCCCAGTAAAACATCCTTCTTGCTAATATGTGAGGAGGTGGGTAGTGGAGGATGTGTGGGCAGTGCCATAAACTGGTCCTGGAGCCTCACAGCTGCTGGGGCTTCAGGAACCCCTGGACCTACCCAACCACCTCAGTCTCTTTTCACCCCTTCTGGGTTTTTCAGCTGCATCTCTTTGTCCTCTCAGCCCTACCAGCACTGTCCTGCCAGGGATCTACAGACCTCCATTAATGCCAGGCAGCTGCCCACCCTCAGCTCTCTCTGCAGCCTCCAGTGGAGATGCCTGGTTCTCCCTGCCTGGTTGTTTATCTGCTCACAAAATGAAGGGGTAGCCCAGGCACTAGGCTGCTCCCCTGAAAAAAGCTCTTGGCCATGGGCTTCCCCAGCCCATTGCACAAAGCTCGGGAGCTGCCCACCCCTGCCCTCCTTCCTGGCAGTGCATGAAGCTGGTGGCCTACTGCAAGGTCTTTGCTTCAGATGTACTTGCTATGCTGTGAGACACAGCACATCAGCTGAGATTACTGGGCTGGGTGTCTGCCTTCAGTAGTGAAACAAGCACACAATGATCCCTCTCAAGGGGGCAGCTGTAACGCTTGCCTGTGGCGGAGGCACAAGCCCAGTCAAGGCAAAGGCACTCCCCATTGCATCAGTGGAACAAGGGATGGAGAGCTTGCACACAGACTGGCTTGGCAGCTGCAAAGGGCTGCTCTTGCCTCCCTCCCACCCTTCATTTCTCTCTTGAGTGAGAGAAGTCAGCTCCTGCAACGTCTCCTGCGCAGGCGGCAGCTACTGCAGTGACTCCAGAATAATGACTCTTGCAGGAATTTGCCTGGAGGATTGGGTGCTGGTGGGACTCCAGAGGTACCTGATCCCAAAAAAGAAGGTGAATCTCGAGGGGAGGTTGCCTCTGCTTATCTTCTCATGCCCTCACCCTGTGCAGGAGAGCAACTGCACCCCGGGGTGGGGTGCCAGCAGCAGGGTGCCTGGGTGCCCGGGTACGTGGGTGGCTCAGGGCAAAAGTGTGGTGTGCTGCTGGGAGGAGGTGGTGGGCACGTGGAGCTCCAGTTCTGCAGGTGGGTGGTGGCAATGACGCGGCAGGAGCAGAAAGTGTACAAAGTCAGTGGAAATGACTAAACAGCATAAACCACCATAATTTTCTAAACTCTTCTTACCTTTCTCATGTCTCATTACCTCCTTGCTCAGAATGTGCTCAGTGGGATGGTATGCCCACTCTATGGGACGCTTTGGGCAAGGAGTGTTGTCACTGACACTGCCCTGTGTTGGGGTGCTGATGACCCCAGCTGAGGCTGGTCTGGCCTGGAGACATTTGTCTTTCCTCCCAGAGCTGCAGGGTGCTGCAGGCACCTCCATCCCTCCCTGGTGCCTCTGCCTGAGTGCCCACGGACTGTGCACACCTCCGCGTGCTCCTCGGCCATGGCTTTCCAGGCCAGGCAAGGGGAGAGGCAGGGACTAAGTGCCTGTCCTGCTCATAGGTTTGGAGCCACCAGCCACTAGGAAGGGCCCTGGTGCATGTGTCCTTGATAGGCAGGGATGGGAGATCTTGCAGACCACAGCCCTTACGAAATAACCTGTTTGCTAACTGAGTAATTGTGCTCTTCAGCAAGCTGTTATCCTTCACCATCAGAGATACCAGCAGGAAAAGCAGCCACCAGCATCCCTGCATTAATGGGAGGAAGAAAAGTATAAATATCAGTACTGCTTGGTTCGTTGAGCAAGAGATGGCAGAAGGCCCCCAGCAGACCACTGCTCTGCACTGGTCCTAAGAGAGCAGGCACCGCTGTCTGGGCAGAAAGGCAGATACCTTGGCATTCAGTGCCCTCAGATTAGGGTCTGGCTTTCTCCTTGAGCTGTCCTCACCATCAGCTGGCTCAGTTGATAACAGGGACGTGGGACAGATGGGTAAAAGGCCCAGAGTCACCGGCCCTGGGAGAGAAATGGAGATCTTGGGGTAGGAAAAGCAATGCAAAGCAGCAGGGACTCAGTGGGGAGAGGGAAGGACCACAAAGGCTGGTGGATATGAAGCTTCAAGCACTAAAATGTGGATACAGGAGAGTTGAGCTGCTGTAGCCCCAGAGAGGCTGAGAAGGGCTGAAGCCTCTTCCATGAAGCAGGTCTAAGGCCCATAAATAACGTTCTTAGAAATAAAGAGCTGACTCTTAATTTACTCTGCTTGGATCAAATCCTATCTGCTTATTTTTAGGCTGTGCTCTGCCTCATGGTGCAGGCAGTGCTCCCCCAGCTGCAAGGCTGGAGGCTGCAGCTCCTTCCAGACTGCTGGAGCTACCACAATTTCTACCTGCTTAGGAGCAGGCCCTCAGCACAGCCCTGGCCAAGTGCATGCATAGGATTATCCTGAGCAGGTACGCACAGCCCTCCTTCCCCACCACGAAGAATTTAAGCACAGGTTACGTAAGCTGAGAAAGGAAGAAGGAAGAGAAAGGAATGACATCTATATGGTTTTTCAGGAGTTGCTCAGCAAAATTAAGACCTTTCATCTTATGTGCTTTTTTTCCTCCTTTCCCTAGCACCTTAGCTCAAATTCCCCTGCTTTGCACAGCATGCACAAGCAAAGGCGTTGGAAGCAAAGTCCGCTTCCTAGACCTGAAGTGTGGGAGGAAGTTTTGTGATTAGGATGCACCTGCAAGCACGTTCTTGAGCTGCTATTTTTTCCACGTTTTCTTTTCCACCATAAATGGCTGATAGCGGCATGTGGTCACAAAGTCCTTTCAAGACAGAAAAGAAATCCAAAGAACAGTAATAATGGAAAAGATTAAGTAGAGGAAATGTAACTTTCCTGTGCAAACCTGCTGCTCGGAGAGGAACCCCCACCTGCTGTTATTAGGCATAGCCTGAACTGTTGTGCTTTGCATGGCTGGAAGTTGTGTTGTTTTCTGAGCAAGCCCTGTCTAACTAAAAGCTTATCTGGTGTGTTCCCAGAAAGCCCCCTGATGGCTTTCATCCTAATAGTCTGAGCTTTAACATTCTGAGTAGCTGGGAAAATCCTTGTTGACAGCAAAAGGCTTCCCAGGAGCCAGCAGAAGTTCGGGGTGAGATGTAGGGGGACAAAACTGCCTTCTTGGCTGCGATGGTACCTTCTCCTGGGATGGCTGCATACACGCTGGGCAGCCGCATGTTTCTGCCTGAGCTTGGCTCAGCCTCCCGCCCTGCAAGCCTGCCTCCCTCTTGCTGATGCTTTTACCATGATGCCTATTTTGAGCCAGAGCCCAGCTCCATCAAATGGGTGTTTCTCCAGCCTCTGGACTGGGCTTGTGGTCACCACACAAGGAGCGTCACAGGGAGACCTTGTCCCACCAGCAGCTTGGGGTTGGTTTTTTTCTTAAGTGCTCCAGAAAAGAGCTGGCAGAGCACTCCTGCTGTGGCGGCAGGTATGAAGAGGGCCAGGCGGTGCCGTGGAAGTGGCTCACCCTTGCTCTGCGAGAAGCATCCTGTAAACACAGTTTTGCAATAAGGTTACACAAACCTGGCAGTCCTGCCTCCCTGCCCTCTGCAGCAGGGTCCCACGCACAGTCCCATGCCCTGTCATCACTTGCCAGGTTTTGTGTTGGCAGGGTGGGAGTGCTGGCTGCCCACAAGGGTGCCGGTGCCAAGAGCGCCAGGGGATGGTCCACCATGCTGGCACCCTTTAGCTTGGCTTAACCTGAGCACAACACCCCACCCTGGGACACAAACAACTGTGCTCAAGCAGCCGGCACCTATTTTCTTCTCCCTCGTAAGAAGAGCCAGACCAGGGTGGCCAGCCTGGTCTCACACCTCCCTGGGGAACCCTGGGGTGGTGACAGCACTGTGACACTGCTCCCAGTCCCCGAGCCACCTGGGTGAGCTGAGCAGAGTTGCAGCAGCCCCAGCTCTGGGTCTGGATGGGAGGACTATGGGGCCAGTGGCACAGCAGGAAGGAAACGGCTTGCACCTGGGGAAGGAGGCATCAGCTGCTCCCCACAGGGCTTGACAGCAAGGCCATCCTGCAAGGAACTCACTGGAGCCAGGTTACCCAGCATCTGAAAAACCGGGCTGGAATGGGAAATATGCCCAAGGCAACACCCATGGCGTGAGCTGGCCAGGGCGGAGCAGGTGGCCAGGGATGCCGCCCCGCTGTGCTGGCCTCAGTGGGGTGAGGACGCCATCCGAGGGGGGAGCGCTGCCCTGCCAGGACTCCCTTGGCAGCCACAGGAACATGGTTCCTGCCCTGGCATGATCAGCTATAAGATGCTGATCGGAGCAAAGTGGTGGTGACCTGCCTTAAGGGGCAATGGCTTAGTTGGACGCAGCAGTAAGAGGGCCTGCCCAAGGATGGAGCTGGGGAACTCCTGACACCGCTGCGATGCCAGCCCAGAGGCTGCCTGGCCAGGTGTTTCACTGCTTCAGAAAGCACCTGGGCAAGGACTGAAACCTTGCTGCCACCTGCAAGGGAGAAAGGACAACATCTGTGTCCCCAAGGCCACAGACAGGTAAAGCCCTTGCTGCCCAGCTATGTTCAGGTCTCTCCTGTGGCCACATGTCTCTCCCTAAGCCCATACGGCATGGGCCAGCCTAGGAATCATTCCCATGGAGTGGCTTTACCCTGGCCACCCAGCCAGCCAGGGGACAGGGCTGTGCATTGGCTTCTCCCCCAAACCTGCCTAGGCGTTAATGCTTCTGTCTCTTCCCACCCCTGGCTCCTCCTGCTGTGTTGCTGCCCAGCTTATCCATCTGCAACTGCTCCTGTGTGCTGCACATGCTCTTGGCTCGGGGTCCCCAGCACAGCCCTACGAGCTGCACCTCTGCAGCAAGGGTGGAAAGCAGGCAGGGAAGGCAGCGGGGCAGGCTGGCTTTCCTGGCACCAGCACTGGGTGGGAGCCAGTGGGGCAGATATGTGTGGGCCCCCATGCTGCCCTGCCCAGCCCACATCAGCTCCCGCACCTCAGCTGGGGGGCTGGTTCACACATCCAGAAACAGACCCAGAGGGAAGGGCTGTGCTGGAGGGCTCATCCTGGCCCGTGGGGAGGTTTGGCTCTAGACACAGGTGTTGCCTGTGACCTGCATGAGTCACTGAAAGACTGAGAGTCTTTTTTACTGTGACGCTTTTTGGACACAGTGGGTCAGCCTGGAAGAAACCCAGGTGCCACTGTCCCCTCCCTGTGGCCAGGCCGAGGCTGAGCTCCCAGCTGCAGGAGCTGGCTGCCGATCAGCCTCCCTCTTCTCCATAGCTTGTTTATAAGTACGCTAACACCTCACAAGTGAAAAAAACAACTTCACACCAAATAGCTGATAGCTCCCACTTGCCCAATCTGTGTGGCCCACTTCCTCAGTTTTATATTCTTGTTTCCGTTTGCTCTGAACCCTTTCCTGTGGCTGATCAGCTGGGAAGCAATGGCAGCGCAGACGGGCATGTGGGTCATGCCCGCATGCAGGGGAACACGGTGGGGAGAAGCCTGTGCCTTCACGGATGGGCTCTAGGAGCAGCAGGGCACCAACCGGGCTCCCCCAGGGGTGGCAGGACACTGGAGGGGCAGCAAGGCCCCTGCTCTCCCGCCGGAGCTGCCGCCTGGCGCAGGGTGCCTGCATCGCACCCCGCTTTGAGGATGGACAAGGGGAAAAAAAGGCGGGGGGTGGGGTGAGGGGGGGCTGTTGACACAGACCCAGGCACGGCGCTTGGGGACCGGCTGCTTTTGCAGATGAGAGCGTGTCATGTGTCCCCCGCCGCCACCCCCGCCGCTGCAGCCACTCCCCCGGCTCGCTTTCCCCAGCTCCCCTCCTTCGGCTGCCGGGCGCCTGGCTGGGCTCGCCCCGCGCCGTGGGCTGCTGGCCCCGCGCCGTGGGCGGCTCGCCCTGCCCACACCGGCAGTGCCAGCCCGGCTGCGGCGCAGCGGGTTCATCATTAACTCCCCGCAGGCAGCAGGAGAGCGGCCGCAGCCGGNGCCCGCGGCTCCTCGGCCCCAGCCCCTGCCTCCCCCGCAGGTAAGAGCCGGGGCAGCTGCGTTTTGGGGGGAGAGGGGGCGGAGGTGACGGCGGCGTGGGGAGCAGCGGGTGGCACGGCCCTGCACGGAGCCCCGGCCCTCCACGGAGCCCCGGCCCTCCACGGAGCCCGCCCTCGGGGTGCGGGGTGGGGGCTGCGGGGTGGCAGCCGGTCCCCCATCCCCGCGGCGGGGCCCTGAGCGCTGGCTGGGGGGGGGCACACTGCTCGGTCCCCACTTTACGGACTGGGATGCTCGGAGCCACTGAGGCGGCAGTGACATGTTGAAGGCAGACAGCTGCCTGGGAGGAGAAATGAAACCTGCTCCTAATCTCTCCACCTG
>VZTV01073399.1:2237-17527 GCA_013400875.1 Anhinga rufa | reverse complement strand
ATTCAAGGTCAGGCTGGATGGGGCTCTGAGCAACCTGGTCTAGTTGAAGATGTCCCTGCTCACTGCAGGGGGGTTGGACTAGATCACCTCTAAAGGTCCCTTCCAACCTAAACCATTCTATGATTCTATGTAGTCTTTACATATCTTTTGCTGTATATATTACATTACTTAGTGGTGCCTTGAAACAGAAGCTTAATTGAAAGGGGTGCTGGGTAGTTTGCTGTTTCTTTTTGTTATCCCTTTTTTGTGGGTAACAAATACAAACACAGAAAGACAATGTTAAAGAAAGTGCTGCAGGAGCAGTGATCTGAACGACGAAATAAATGCTTCTATAAAGCTGGGAAAGGTAACATAAAAATCAATTTGATAAGGGAGCATGTAGGTTGAGAAGGAGTTATAACTGAAAGCAGTCAGACTATTTTCAAACTCTTGTTGTGTTTCAATACATAATAAGAATAAAGCTGTATTCCATATAGGCTGCCAGTGTAAACTGGGAACATTTGGAGGTAACAGTTATGAAGAAGACTTTGAATTTTGTTAGCTTGGAAATAAGATTAATAGTAGAATAAATCAAATTAAAAACTCCAAGGTGGTTGTGAAGAGAGAGGACATTTCAGCAGAGATAGGGTTTGCTTGTTTTTAAGTCATTCTAGTGTGAGTACCTTATAAACTAGTTACAGCGCATGGTAATCTTTCCTCACTCATACTGAAAAATTTCTGCAGCATCTGTAAATAAAGACTTAAAAACCCCAGACTTTCTTGCTTTTGAAGTCGCTTCTGGAGTTACAGTAGTCACTATTGCACATATTCTACTTTGTAAGCTGATAAAAATTTTCTAGAGGTTTTCTTCTCTGCCTCTACCTCAGTGACTCATGACTTATAAAGATATAGTTTGCTGTTGAAAACCATGTCTCCACCTGCTAAACCTAGACTGAAGGCCTTAAATAAGTGGGAAGCCTCAGTAAAAATAATTATTTACTTCTGGCTATTAATAACAGAAGGATCAGAGGCTATTGTATATCTTGCTAGGCTATATCGTAAGTATGTTTTAAACCCACATACATTCTTGGAATTGTACTGCTTTTTGCTCTAAACTCAACACAAATTGAAGAGTCTGCTTGAAGAGCAGGGAATTACTGTAACTTGCTCATCACAGGATCTGCTAATTTAGAAAAGAAATCATCCAGTAGGCAGGGGAGTGCAGAGAAAGAAGTACTGTCCTCTAGCACTCCTCTCTGGCAAGGGCTGATAGAATTTTGATCTGATGGCCAACTGATTGCTAGAAAGGTATGTTTACTAAAGGTTAGAGAGTCTGGCAGACGTATAAATAGAAGCAGAAGATAGTTTGCAGTCAGATATTAAAAATGGATCCTCTCTTTGGCAAGTTAAAGTTGTCTTCCTTGTAAAATTAATCTCCTGCACAAACCATTCTGTCAGTAGTATTAGGTTCATTATTAGGTTTTATAACCTTCTACCCCCAAACAGGAACAAAATAAATCCACAGTACTCCTTTTTCTCCTTACCAAAACTTCAGTTTTGTAGAAGGTAATACCAAGTTATAATTAGGTGTTTGCAGCTGTTACTTCAAATGTATGGCCTCCATCCCAGTGGCGCTTACATGCCTCCCAATTAATTAAAAATAGAAATAGCTGTGGTAGAAATAGTATTAGAAATTGTTTGCTAGCATAAATGCTAGTATGTATGCAAAAGAATATTACAGAAATGTAAAGTTAGTCTTAAGATATGGTTAAATTAGTGGACATATATCCTCATTTAGGTGTTGGATGTCTGCATAGAGTGGACACAAAAAAAGGGGTGGAGTGGGACTGAATTGTGGGTTAGAATTTGAAATGTTTACCAAGAACTGGGGTGGGGGGAAACCAGGGTTTGGGAGGTATTTTAACCATACTGAGATAAGATTTATATCATCAAAAAGACAGGGTTTTTCTTCTTTCTGAGAGAACTATTTTATTCTGCATGTATTTATTTTCACTAATTAAATTACTATGGAAAATACGCTGATGCTTTCCTTTACTTGCATATCTTCGTGGTGTGACTGCAGAAAAGGTGAAAGCTGCTGGACTTAGCCTGCCAGATAACTCATATAAATCAGTATAGGAACTAGGAGAAACTTTTTACTTTTTAACTTTTGTTTCATGTTGTATTGATGCATAACTGAGGGTGTTGTCCTAATCCTTTTTTTTTTTTTTTTTTTTTGGATGGTCTGTGAGACCAGTCACCCAAGAAATCTCTGTTCCTTTGGAAAGTTTTTCCAAATAATTACATATTTCACAATGGAAACTTGCAGACAAACATACTAGATAGAGGTATACATTTGAAAAACCTTCACTTATCCTCTTAGACCTTATTAAGACAGTATAAATAGGATTATCATTAAAGGTAAAAGGGAATTTAAAAAAATGTAATGCTTGCACAAACTTGATACAGTTGCTGATGTGATTTACTGTAGTTCGACTTGGAACAATCCATCTGCCATATTGGACAAGGAGGGGGGATGAAATTGGCTATAAAATGGCAATAACCCAAGAGGTTATCTGGGTTCTAATCACAATTTACCTAGAATGTTAGTAGTCCAAACAAAAAATATAAAATATACCTGTCTTTATTGCTAGCATGTACAGAGAGACCAAGTAATGATATAAATTGTGGAAAATGATTTATCACTGTTACATTTTTGCTTTCTGTAGGTAAGAAGGATTGTCTGTCTACTGTGGTTTTTAGCTGAAAACCTTGCTTAGGCTGAACCAGTCATTTGTTTCCTGTCATTTATTTCTTATACGCAGTGATCCAGCCCTAGTCTGGTAATTTGCATTGTTTTGTCAAGGATTTTTTCCAGTTAAATTGTCAGTATTAAGAAGCTGGGATTGTGCCTCAAGGTGGTCTTTGCTGGACATCAGCTTCCTGCTTGCATCATAGTTTTTAGATCAGTGATTGATGCAGCAGATGTATCAGTTGTTGCAAATATTTTGAGACTTTCAGATGAAAATAAAGATAACAGACTGCTAATGTTTATGTTTGTAATCCCTTTCTGATATGGAAAGGAATACTTAAAAAGAGCATTCAAATCCCCAAAGAAAAATTACCTTTCTCCTTTTTGTCTTCCCTGCAGTAGATACTTAAAATTGAGATTGCAGCTAATTAGAGAAACTGGATAACATCGGCAGGGTGAGCAGCGTAGTATCAACAAGGATCATGGGATTTTTGCTATATTGTCTTTGTAGAGATTGAAATTAATTTTTCTTGCTTTGGTGTGTTGACTAGTAATTGAAGATGTGTGCAACAGCTCATGGTGGGATGTCCTCTTGCCTACCATATAGGAAGAGAAGTAGTGACAGTACTGACAGTACATGCCTTTTGCAATTAAGCAGCAAGTGTAGCAAACAAGCAGGAGACAAGGTAGGAAACATGTTGAGAAGGTCCATGAAGTGCAATGTTTATGTTTAAAGTAGTGGCAAAGACAAAAGATCATGAGAATGTGGCTCTCTAAGCTGGAATGGACTCTCCTTTGGGAGTGGCAGACACTAGTGTGGACTTTCAGATTTTTCAGGGCATTTAAAGCCTTGAAGGAAATTGATTTTCAGCTTGTTGAGTGAAACATGCGACTATAGTTTTGAAGTGAAAAAAAGAAGGCGTTCATTTTGACTGAGCTGTTTTCACAAATGGGGTTAATATTTACCTTGCTGACCTCCAGACAGTCTCAATTTTACCAGTGTGACACTTGCCCTAGAATTTGAACCTTTCTTCCACATCAGTGGAGTATATTACCAGTAAGCTGTGGGGTCAGCGGAACCAATCAAATTTTAATTTATAAATACTGATTAAAATGTCAACATGAAGCAAAAACTTTAATTTTGAGACCTTTAATTGCATAAGGGACAGAAGATCTGCAGTCATTAACAGAGCAAATAAAATTAGCCTTTTTCTGCAAAAGAGATATTTCTGTTGTCTGCTGAAAGTGAGAAAGTAGTTTTGCCACTGCTGTTACATGTGATTTTTGGTGGGGGGGAGGGAGTGAATTATTTGTGCCCTTTGTTCCTGGCTTGCCCAAAATCTTTTCTTTACCCCTGTGTGTGAAGCTCTGTGAGTGGGCATTATGGGCACAAGAGTGCCTTGGCAAGACTCTTGTGACTCAATTCCTCCGATTAACATGTCTTAAAACTTACTACCAGTGTACTTTTCCCTTTCAGCATGCATGGTCTCTTGTAGCTGATGATTGTGAATATGTCAAGGTAGAGCAAGGCCTGTGCTATGCTAGTGATAATCAGTCCTGGAAAAAAGAATAAATGTGTTCAGACTTTTTTTAGCCCCTTCTATCCTGTGCAAAATGACTAATAAACCCTCTTGCAATCAAAGCCTAAATGTAGGCAAGTCTCTCTCATGCTGAATCATTTTATCTTCCACTAACTGATTTCAACAGGAGTTTAGCAACAGCTGCTGAACATACTTACTGTATAATACAAAACATGATCTGCAGCTGGGAAAAGCAAGGCGAATAGATTCCTGTGGGCATAATGGTCTCCAGCAACTGTATTGTCAAGAAGTGCTGAAGCTGGCTGCTGCTTGCTGTGGTGTTGCTTTTTTCTTTTGCTTTTTAGTAGTAGGCAAAATCCTGCGTAGGTATGCCCGTATGAAAACCACTGCTTTCTGTTTGATGAAAACCTAGAGAATCAAACAGAAGCTAGGTAAATCCTTGGCTTTAGTCAAAGTGGATTCAGGGTTTTCCAGTTGTGGTAAACTGTATCATTGTTTATATTTGTTCAGCTGAACAGTTGTACCAGCAGCTAGCATTTATGTCTTGTGTGGGTTTTATTTTCCCTTCTCCTTTTCCCTTAATATATAATAGCACTCTTAAATTCTAAAGATGGGAATATTTGTGTGAATGCGGTAGCAGGAATCTGTTTAGTGTTGGTGTTTCAAACACTTTGCAGTCCATGCGTTTTCTCCATTAGTCACGTGGTGATGTGATACTTTGCCAGGGGGTGAAATAGACTGTATGACAGCAGGTCAGAATGGAGCATGGATTTTCTAACATTGTGTTAGATTAAATGATTTTGTGTACTTTGAGGTGGAAAGTTCATTCAGCATTTTCACACTTTTTTGTTAAAGAAACATGGTTATTTATTGATTTTTAAAAAGTTGAGCTAAGAATGGAACATGGTAGGCAAAAAAACCCCTGAAATAATATTTTTTTCTACTATATTTTACTAGGAAATATTTGAAAGAAGTAAAGATCAGACTGATCTGATCTTTACTGAGAAGTAAAGATTTACTGAGTTAATGTCAACAGTCAAATTGCTCTCTTTCAAAAGGGTTTGTGCTTCTCATTAAAGGGAGTTTTTACCTTTTACTCATTACAGTAGCTACTCTCCAAATAAGTTATGCTGCATTATTCTTGTAAGAAAGTGGGGTTGAAGTATTCTGCCACTGCTGCTTTTGGCTGAAAACTTGAGATATAGCAGAGATAGTGTTATTAAGCATAGTCTGAATAATTCTTAACTGCATTACCATTTCTCATTTGACTAGTAGGTTACTGATACAGTGTCTGGGGGTTCTGGTTGATTTGGTATGTCCCTGAAGCATTGAGTATTTATGGATTCAGTTGGTGTAAATTATACATGCCAATAAGCATGTTTTTGGTTGGGATTTTTTTATTGCATTTCTCTCTCTCATTTTCTGTGCTGATGAATTTTGGTCCCGTAAAGGGTACATTTGTAGCACTTCTGATTTTTTTTTTCTTTCTTTTTTTTCTGGCCAAGTCAATCTGATTATGATTTTTTTTCTCTTTCCCAGGTAAATAAAGAGATTATACTCAAAAGTTCTTCCAGTGACTGACTCCTGTAGTATCCTCTCTTTTTAGAGAATATCTTTGAATACCAACCATTAATTTAGTTGCTTGCTACTGTCTCTAAAGAAACTGTTGCGGTCTTTGTCTATTTAAAAAAAAAAAAAAGCAAGCAAGCTGGTTAAAGCCTATACATTCTGGTGTAGGAGTTATTCTTTGATTTCTGTTAATTTATTTCAGAGTTTAGTTGAGAGTGTAATTTTTATTGTACCTCTTAAACAATGTACTTCTTTCTGATCAAGTTCTTTGGTTGCTAAATGTTTTTACCAATTCTATAATTGGAAAGACTTCAGACTATAGTGTATTTCATAGGAAGATCCTTACTGTTAATGCACAGAATCATTCTGAGATGTTTCACCTTGTTCCACAGGTATCAGTGTTTTTTCATGCTGTAAGAGAGTTTGTAAAAGAATACTAAGCAAAGTGAAACATGTTTAACTGCTGTTTACTTAGTTTAGTCTCATCTATTATAAATCATAATGTTGTATTTGGTTTATCTATAGGAAAAAAACAAATAGATTAAGTCGCTTCTTTATTGTACATGATAAAGTAATTGATTTCTTCTTGTTGTATGTGTTTTATATGTAGCCTGTTTGGCATTCTTTTTGATCCAGTTAATTTGCATTTAAATTGATAATGCCTAGCTTTAAGTGGGCACCTGGGTATTCCTTTTACATCACATTTCAGAACCTGGTGGAGCTGATGCACAGATATGTTTCTACTTTGAAAGATAGAATCAGCAGTGCCTGAAACAAAAGCAGGGAAGTTAACTGAGGAGATAAAAATGAATTGCGTAGAGCACAGAATATTGAATTAGACAAAATGTGACCTTTTCTGGTTAAATCTGAGCTTAAGTGACTCTTTACATTTACAGTGTATCTCCTGTTAAAATCTTCAGTAGCTGTTGCTAATTTGTGACTTCAAGTTAATTATTTACAAGGGTTTTTCTAGTGTTTGGGGATGTGAGGGGGGAAAGTTACCATGCAAAATAACAACTTTGTTTGTTGAAATGCACAGTTTAAAAATATTTAAAAGAAGCCGTGTGTTCTGTGCCAAGGAGTGCTCTACAGGTGACATGGGAGAACTGTGAATGGAGTCTTCCCTGAGTAGCAGTAACTAACTACCTTCCAGAGCTTGCCAATGCAGAAGTGGCAATTTTGATTCATGAAAATGCTTCTGAAGAGATGACTTTTCATTTATTTGGTGAGGATACACATTAAGCAAAAACCCTGGTAAACTGTTGGCTGCATCTGGATGACTGGAAAGAATAATAAAGTCTTCAGCTGAAAGGCAGAACATCAGGCATTACTGTAAGGCATTAATAATGCCTAGCTCCTTGGAAGCCAGTGTGGAGAGGGAAAGACAGTGATCCTGACTGGGACTTAGGTTCCCAGTGTGTTCATTTCAGGTATTGGTGCAGTTTTCCTGAGAAAAGTTAATATAGAATTGCATCTTGGACAGGCCGGTTTAGACCAGGATTGCTGAGAAAGAGGTGGTACAAACATGATCTCCTTTCAGTCAGTTGGAAGGGAGAGCATTTTATAGTTCTACCTGTTTTGTGAGAAATCAGATCTGCGTGAGAATACTTTGACTGACAAAGAAAGAGCTGAAGACCTTTCTGCACCTTTTTGAAAACTGGTTAATCCTGTCTTGAACTAGAAAATTTTAAAGTCAATAGCCACTCCTAAATTAAACCCTAATGTTAATAGAAAACCATTTCTGAGGCGGAGGCTTACTATTCTTGGAACTGGGAAACATAATAAAGTGTCATAAGAACAAAGGACAGCTTTGACAGAGAAACACATTTGGTGTGAGACACTAACACCTGGGGTATTTGAGGTAGTTATTCGTCTGCACATTGAGCCCCTTGGTAATGTGCTCTGTGAATCTGAAGAACTGAATGCTGGCAAAGTTGGAAGCAATGAAATAAAAAGCATAACCTGCCACTGCCTTGTTTAGAAATTATTTATAATTATTTATTATTTATAATTAATACAGTGGCTTGATACAGTAATCTTATAGAGAGGTCAAGATTAGCTCGTAAAAATGCTCTTGCACAGTACAACCCCTTTCTCTGATAGATTAAAACAATCCTGTACTACATTACTTGCCCTGCTTTTTTCCTGTGTTCCCACATCCAAATGCAAGATCTGCTGCCATCCTCAACTTTTCTTCAGCAAAAACATAGTAATTGCTTAAAAAGAAAATCCTTCAAATTCATCCTGTGCAGTCAGTGATTATGTTAAGAATGTGAATTGTGTGCCATTGCTGATTTTTTTTTTCTTCTGTAATGTTACAATGTTAACGTATTCTTAATGCAGTGTGTTAAGATCTAACATGAGTTACCGGAAAGCCCTCAGCCTATGAGGGATGGGTAGAGCAACAGTGTAAAAAACCCCTCATATTAATCTTATAGCATTCAACACTTCCCCAGCTGAAGAATGCATTACTGAAATTTGTCTTGAAAAGGTTCATTTTTTCACACTACTTCATGGACAACTGAAAACTCTGAAATATAAGACTTTTGGAATATTTGAACATTGCAATTGTTGTTGGAAAATGAAGCAAGTTTACTCTGGTTCTAAAATCAACTTGTATTGGCAACAATAGCTGCTTCTTTAGCAGCTTAGGATTGTGTCAGCTTTTTATTGATTCTTTAAAATTTAAGCCAGCAGCAAGCCATAAGTTAACAGCATCTTTTCTTCTTCCCATATAGGGGAGGAAATTCAATATTTTAAATTTTCTGTTATTTGCTGTTAATATTTACAAGAAATGAGAAAAGTTAGTGTTTTCCAAGCACCTGTGTCATTTAAACCTTCTTATGTAGTTCTGTTATTTAGACCATGTTTCTAGTTAGTGGGGTGAAGACTTTGACCCAGAATAAAGTTCAATGTGCTTTATTCGGTCAGTGTGGTTTTTTTAATAAGGCTGGATATCTGCACTCTGGTGCATTGACTGGACTTGTCCATACTGAAGTGTCTTATAGATGTATACGACCAGAGGAAGAATCATAGTTACTGAAATAGTAAAAAAATCTATGCTTGTAAACCCATGTTATTGATAGTAAAACGCAGAGTGTGGAGCTCGAACTGATTAACAATAGCTGCAATTAAATTCAGTATGAATGGGTCTTAATGCAACATTACCGCAATTTGACACAGACTTGCACAGATCTCTTAAACATGATGCAAGTTTTATTATGTTTTCAGAACGCAGTTTTTGAGACATAAAGGGCCTCAAGGGCAAGAATCTCTGGTCCATTAAGACTGGTTTATGTTATTGTGGTGGAATGAAACAGCCCTAAAACCAGCCAATTTGAAATGGCCAGAGGAGGATTCCACACAGGGCAAAAGCAAAAGAGCATAGTGCCCTCTGGAGCAGAGCTGGTACCTGAGAACCATGCAGAGTGGTAGTGAAGGCATTTTTTTCTCTGTTTTAATACTCCAGGGGCTTGCCTGCTAAGTACATGGTCCAAAGGTCTTGACACCACTAAGTTTTTACCTTCTGCAGTCTGTATGTGTTGGATGCTGTGCAGCGGAAATAGAACAGCCAGTCTTTTGAGTCATTGAGACTTTCAGAAAGGAAACAGTGTAATGCCAGAAAACTGTGAAGTTGTTACAGGTTGCAGTGTAACTAAGATCTGAGCTGGAGCTTTGCAAGCCTGGAGAACTGAGTGATTTTCATTAGGGCATCATTCAGTGCTTCCCTGTTATTAGTGGCTGTGAGTAAAACCGCTGGGAGAAATCGAGTAAAAACAGCATCTTAAGCTTTTGAATGGTACGGATGGTTTTTGTGTACCTAGGAACTAAATAATTTCTCTAACTTAAGCTATAGGCTAGGCCCTTGTAGAGCAAGTTTACACTTTTCCCACCTGCTTTGTGTAGACCCAGCTGTGGAGCTCTGCTGTAGTATTACAAAGCTAGCATAATGTTGGTGAGCCTTGTCTGCAGTAAGAAAGCCTGTACTGTTACAGCTGATAATCTGATAATTTTTCCAGGCTGTGCAAAAATCTTTGGGGCAGGTGAGTCCTAAGTGACACCAAAAAATCTTGTAGGAGCTGTAAAAATTCAGCCTGACATGAGACAGAAAAACAAGCTTCAGTTTACTACGTTTTTGGTTGGTGGTTTTGTTTTGTTTTGTTTTGTTTTGTCTTGGAGATACTCAAGCTGGAGAAGCATGAAACAAGTGACCTTGCATTTTAACATAGGTGTGGTGATAAATAGCAAAAATGAGGATATAATTATTATCCAGAAAAGATATTTGGTTTATTTCATTCCTTGTTTTGTTTATGTGTATACCGTTTTAAAATCCAGCCTTATAAATGCTTTACTTGCAATGTTTCATAAATCTTCCTGTATGAATTACATACCTGAGGTTTTGTATAATTTTTTACTTTGTATGGGGAGATCTTGGCAGTTCTTAACATCTTTACCAGCAAGTTGTTACAGTGAATCATCTCTTATGGAACCTTATTCTGTAGTCCTTACAGCCCAGAAAGCCAACCGTCTCCTGGGCTGCCTCTAAAGCAGCGTGGCCAGCAGGGCGAGGGAGGTGATTCTGCCCCTCTGCTCTGCTCTGGTGAGACCCCACCTGGAGTGCTGCCTCCAGCTCTGGAGCCCTCAGCACAGAGAGGAGATGGACCTGCTGGAGCGGGTCCAGAGGAGGGCCACGAAGATGATCAGGGGGCTGGAGCACCTCTGCTATGAAGACAGGCTGAGAGAGTTGGGGTTGTTCAGCCTGGAGAAGAGAAGGCTTCCAGTACTCACTGCAGCCTTCCAGTACTTAAAGGGGGCTTCTAAGAAAGATGGGGACAGACTTCTTAGGCAGGGCCTGTAGCGATAGGACAAGAGGTAATCATTTTAAACTAAAAGAAGGTAGATTGAAACTAGATTTAAGGAAGAAATTTTTTCCAATGAGGATGGTGCAACACTGGCACAGGTTGCCCAGAGAGGTGGTAGGTGCCCCATCCCTGGAGACATTCAAGGTCAGGTTCGACAGGGCTCTGAGCAACGTGATCGAGTTGAAGATGTCCCTGCTCACTGCAGGGTAGTTGGACTAGATGACCTCTAACCTAACAAGATGACCCTTCCAACCTAAACAATTCTGTTATTCTAGTCAAAAGTAGTACTTCAGGATGGCATGCATGAGAATGGGCCAAGAGATTAATAGGACTTCATGTATGTATAGAAGTCAGTGTCTGTCATTTGCTGTGCTGTTATAAACTATAACCAAAACACTCTGATTTAGAAAAAAAAAAAAAAAAAAAAAGAGAAAAAGAAAAGCTGAATCATAAGAAACAAATTTAAAGTACATGTTGCAACTCTGTTAAATGGGATGGAAAACCAAGTATGAGTCTTGCTTATACATTTTGGCAGTTTTTCCACAATCATTGTCTGTTACAGTATGACCGTGCCTAGAATTACAAGTAAAGTTTTACGTTAGAAATAGAACACAATGGCATTGTAAATATTAAAGAAAAAAATGTACAACGGGAAGTACGTGGGTTCTAAATTGCAGTTATATTTTGTTCATGATGAATGTGACATTTTAAATTTAGGGGAATTACTCAGCTTCATAATGCAATATTGTATGCAGGTGTAACTGTTCTTTTGTATGTAAGCACATGTTATGCTAAAAGATGTTGTTTTAAATTGCAGATTCTGAACAGTTGCTGGAACTTCCTAGGAAGTGCCAGAATTTGTTACCAAGGCCCCTAATTCTGCTCTCCTATGCCTTTGCGTTATGATCTCTAATTACATTGTTTCACACTATTTTTTCCTGCCTCATTCAGTGAACAGGATGGGCGGTGCTCAGGAATTGAGCAGCTACTTGATATTTTAATCCTTATCATTCAGTTAGCAGCCCGGGCTTTATTTACTGCACACCATTTAAAAGTCTCTAAAGAATACATAATTATTCATTCCCTTATGGCCTTTTCTAAGGTGCCTGGCTGAACTATTTTTATCCATTCAATTGTATTTTCATGTGCATTTTCTGGTCAATACATATAACTTTGAGCTATGTGAAATAAACACATGTGCACATACACAGCATGCGTATATGTGTATTTACTTTTGAAAGAGAATTTTGTGATTATTCCCTTTGATAACTTCTAGAATGGAACGGTCTGCTACATACTTTAAAAGAGCCTTTTTGAGGATATTGAAAATAAACCTGTAATAATGCAATTGAGTGACTAAAGGCATCCATCCATATAACCTGAATCATTCTCATGTGCAACCTTGTCTTTCGTGGTGCTTTTCAACTCTACATGTATCTGTCTGTGTATCCTCTAGGTCAGACAAGTTGTCCCTTTAAACACAGGTGGTACTCCCTGCTGGACATGATTGCAAAGGAGACTTAACTAATGTCGCATTCAGAGTATAAGTTAGTGTAAGAAATGGAAAAAAAAATGAGTAAAATTGAAAAAAAGTTGAACACTGGAACAGATTGCCCAGAGAGATTGTGGAGTCTCCATCTTTGCAGATGTTCAAAACCCAACTGGATGGAGTCTTGAGTAACCTGCTGTAACTGGCCCTGCTTTGAACAGGTTGGACCAGAGGATCTCCAGAGGTCCCTTCCAGCCTCAGCTGTTCTGTGATTTATACAATACAAGATAATCTGCTTGTGGGTGTATATATATTATGCTTATTTCTGATGGGCAAAACTTCATGGATCCGTGGCTTTCTTCTACACTAAAATGCTAGTAAAATGTTTGTGTGCAATTTCCATTTGCTAGCAGGCTATCTTGTCAGTCCCATAAACAGTAGTTCAACTGTTCTCAGCAAAAGTTGTAGAAATGTTTGTACAACAGTGATTCTGTTGTTATGCTAGTGCTTTGCAGAAGATTGTAATAAATTAGGATGATTTATAATTGACCAAACTGTTGTGTACCTCAGCTTTTTGGGATTAAAGAACAGTGTAGAAGCCTTGGTGGCAATGGTCACCTGTTTAGGTCTTGATCCTGTTGCAATACTATTAGCAATGCATCATATCTCTGAATGTAAGGCTTTTCTATAACATCTGTCTATTGTTTGAAATATTTTAATATTGCTGCTGCAAAAAGGCCTAGACTTTTCCCATTGCTAATGTTAATATTTCAAATAAGAATGGAAGGCAACAAGTAAAAGATGGTGCATGTAAAATCTGTATAATCTTTTATTGTAGTCCAAATCACTGCTTATATCTGCTGCTGGTGGGATGGGAGGATTACAGTACTTCTCTTAAAAAGGCCACTTCAAATTAAAATAAGTTTTATTCCTAATACAGTGTAACTTTTTTCTGTTGCAGAAGGAGTTGAGCCTTCCAAGAAGAGGAAGTTTGTAAGTACATGAAGTTTTTTCTGTTGTGCTCACAGTATAGTATGTAGTTTTGGTAGATTTTGAGTAGGCTAGTCAGCTTTTCAGGGCAGTTAAAATGGAGGCTAAACGTGGCGGCTGATCTGCCTTAAAATACCTGCAAAGAAATTTAAGACTGTAAGTGAAAACCTATGTGTTGTGGAGTGACCTTTTTCATGCCCCATCCCCCTCTTCTAGAAGAACTATTATGAAGGATTTCCAAAGTGACAAAAAGTTCTTATGTTGAAGCTTTTATTTTGTATTGAAGATTTCTCCTGTTAAAAATCAAGGAATAAATTTGGTTTCTTCATGAATGATATAAATGAAAATTGACACGTAAGTAAAACTGTTTCCCTAAGAAATTCTGTGATCAGACCTGTGGATGAAAAGGTAGGAACAAAGAATAGATGAGTTCCACTAAATGTATAGGGTGGTTAAGCTACTATTTTGATAATGGAAGTAAAGACTGTATATTCCTGTATAAATTGTTACTGAATTAGAGTTATATGAACTCAGATACTGTGTTCTAGTTGTGCTAAATATGCATATTGTCATGAAGGCTGAATTTAAAAATGTGAGAGGTCCTGTGGTTTTATTGCCAAAACCATCTAGAGGTCCTGAATGGCTCCAGGTAGGCATATCACTTTGTCTTCTGGAGCTTCAGACCCAATCGTATCCCAAGGATGCAGCTTTAAGCAGGACAGGGAGAGCTGGTTCAGGGGTGATTAAGTAGAGAAGCTTGGAAAGTGATGTTTGGGTTGATGAATGACTGGTACTGATTCCCCCCTGCCTTCTTTGAAAAGATCTCTTATTCTATTCTATGATAGAATCAGAGGAGGGATGGAAAGAGGGATGTGTGAGGAAAGGTGTCTTGCTTATGGTTGTCCATGTGTATGTTTCAAAGAGCTAGTGTGCAAAATATTTAAACTTTCTTTTATATCTGTTGCATTATTTTTTTATACCTATTTCAGACTGGCTACTCACTGGAGAGTTGTTTTCCATATATATGCAGATAATTTTAAAATACATTTTATATGACAACATAAAGGAGGCTGCTGATTCTAAGTCTCAGTGGGATGGGATATGGTATATATAACCTGGTTATATGGGAAGGTGGATATTTGGCAGGAAGCATACTGGGTAACAGATTATTTGAAAAGAAGTGGTATTTGACGGATATGGAGTAGGAGTACCAGCCTTTCCCTACCTAGTCTGCTGAACCAACCAGAGCTCTTCGACTCATTTAGCTATGTTCTTAACTTGATGCCAAAAGTGGTACTTGGGTTTCTTTTAAGAAGTTGACCAGATATGCAGTGAAAGAGGGTGGTGCTGACATACTGCCAGCAAAACTGTAAGCAGAGGAGTGTACCTGTTCTGTAGCTGTTATTCCAAGTTCATTAGCTGTGGCAGCCATTCCAACACGTTGTGGTACCTGCTGCAAGTCAGCAATGCTTGTTTACTTGTTGAACCTCATCTGTCACTCATCTGCCAGGGGTACCCTGATTGTGCCATTGGGCACATACGTTCTTGCCATGTGTGGAGTTATTCCACTTATTAGCTGACCTTTTGATCTATCTCTTTGGCTGTCAATTTACAAGCCCAACTGGCTTCAGTTAAAGAACATGCTGCCTGTTTTCACTGACCTATTTTTGTTGCAATTGCTGAGTCCAAATACAGAGACATCTCTGGAAACCAACAGCTTCCCCACTTTTTGTTACACAAGATTCAGCTGAAGTAAGGGCAGGGTAGTATGAAACTGTTCCCTGGTTTTGAAATAGAAGGCTGAAGGTTAAGGGCATGGTGGTGGCAGAATTCAAGGAAGAATCTAGAGGGGTTGGAAAAGGATGTGTGGGAAATGTAATGTGTTTTAGGGGGAACTGTGGGAGAGCATTGAGGACAAAGTGAAGGAGACTTGGAGGGGAAGAGGGCTTAACTTTTCCACTCTTCCCCAGATGGTCTGTGACTGTGGGACCTCATTTTGGATCTCATGAAGTAAGTTAAGTTTTCTGTGGGCCTCCTACAATTAAATCCAATTCTGATTTTACATAGTTCTTATACAGCAGCTCCTAAGGAAAGAATTGAGACAAAAA
>VZTV01073394.1:15710-26345 GCA_013400875.1 Anhinga rufa | reverse complement strand
GAAAGATGGTGGGGGGGGGGGGGGGGGAAGGCAAAGCCCCCGTCCCCAAGCAGCCCGGGGTGGGGGCCACGGCTGGTGCCGGGATCCCCTCCGGGCAGGATCCCGAGGATCTGGCCCCCGGTGCCCGCAGGCAAAGGATGCGCCTGCTGGGAGCCATGCGGCTGGTGCGGTTCCGGGGGGCCGTGGGGGGCGAACCCCGGCTGGGGCTGGAGGAGGCAGCCGGGGGGAACCTGGTGGACCTGAGCGCGGCAGAGCCGGCGCTGCCCCGCTCCATGCGTGCCTTCCTGGAGAGCGGCCAGCGTGGCCTTGCTGCCGCCCAAAGGTGAGTGCCATTGCGCCGCCACCGCCGCCGTCGCGTCCCGCCCCAGTGCTGAGCCCCGCTGGCCCCACAGGATACTGGAGTCAGGCCAGCACCGGGTGCCACGGGAGGCGGTGCGGCTCCTGGCGCCCATTGAGGACCCCGAGAAGGTGATCTGCGTCGGGCTCAACTACCGCGACCACTGCCTGGAGCAGGACGTGAAGATCCCCAAGGAACCCATCATCTTCAGCAAGTTCCCCAGCACCATCATCGGTCCCTTCGATGACATCATGCACCCCGAGGAGAGCAGCGTGAGTACCCCCGGGATCCCCACCCGCCACGTCCCCCACCCCGGGGGTTCGGCCCCTCTGAGCCCCATATCTTCTCCCCCCAGGAGGTGGACTGGGAGGTGGAGCTGGCCGCCATCATCGGGAAGAGGGGGCGGCGCATCGAGGTAACGTCCCCCGCCTTGCTCCCATGGGGTCTCTGCACGTGGCCCCTGCTGTTAAGCAAGTCCCCCTTGTCACCCCCCACCCAAAAGGAGTCGTCGGCCCTGGAGCACATCGTGGGCTTCACGGTGGCCAACGATGTCAGCGCCCGGGACTGGCAGATGAGGAACGGAAGGCAGTGGCTGCTGGGGAAAACCTTCGACACCTTCTGTCCCCTGGGGCCAGCTCTCGTCACCAAGGATGCGGTGGCAGGTGGGGACAGGACGGGGACAAGACAGGGACTCTTTCCCAGCTAACGCAGGAGGCAGAAGCATTCTTTTCCCCAAAATGGAGGGGGGTCCCACGGCGCTGTCCCCATGTCCCCTCCCAGCATGACACGTCCCCTCTGTTCCTGCAGACGTCCACAACCTAAGCATCCGCTGCAGCGTCAACGGGCGGCTGATGCAGGACAGCAGCACCAGCCAGCTCATCTTCAGGCTGCCCAAACTCATCGCCTGGGTCTCCCGGTAGGTGCTGGCAGCACCAGCTCCACTCCCCCAGTGATCGGGGGGCCACGGCTGACACCTCCCCTCTCCCCCCCTCCAGCTTTGTCACGCTGGTCCCCGGGGACATCTTGCTGACGGGAACCCCTGCTGGGGTGGGGTTTTTCCAGAAGCCCCCCGTGTTTCTTAAGGTGAGAAAAATGGTGAGGGGCTCAAAATAGGGTTGGGGTGACTTAAAAGGATGCCACGGGGGACAAGGCCAGTGGGAGTCACCAGCATCTCCCTGCCCCTCGCAGAGAGGAGATGAGGTGCGGTGTGAGATCGAGGAGCTGGGCACCATCTGCAACAAGGTGGTATGAAGACGGAGACACCGACTCTCCCCCCAGCCCCAACTGGGCTGCCTTCCGCACCCCGCGGGGTTCAATAAATCCACGAGCCAGGCCAGGTACCTGCTCCCAGGTTTATCGGCACCATGGTGGCTGCATGGGCGGTTACGGCAGGGTGAAGTGCTGGATGAAGGTTTCCAGTTTCTTCCGGCTCGCACTGGAGCGGAAAGGCTGGGCGAGGTGGAGCAGGGGTCCGGCAGGGGTCCGCACCTCCTCCAGCACCTGGGGAGGGAGAGGAGTGTTATGGGGGGGGCAGCTTGAGGTCAGGAGGCTGGCAGAGCCTCGGTCATGCTTACCCCCAGCTCCTTGAAGGTCTGCAGAGAGCTCAGGGCCAGGCTCCTGTTCGGGTACTCTGGAGGGAGAGAAATCCCTGAGGGAGTGCCCACATCCCACCCTCCAGGCACCCCCAGCCTGGCTTTGGGGGTGCTGACCCCAGTGCCCCCCCTCTGCCCCCACCCTGACTCACCAACACCACCCTCCTCGGCCAGGAATTGCAGCAGCGCCTCGATGCAGGCTGCCTCTGGGGTTGGGGAGAGATAGGGGATCAAACCCCACCGCCCCCAGCTCCCTGGGGGGCACAGCCACTCTCCGCTCTTGGTGCGGAGCCAGGGCTGCAAGGGAGCTTCGGCCATGCCTCAATTTCCCCAAGAGCCAAGCCAAGGGGGGCTGGTGTGGTTGGAGAAGCAGTTGCCCACCCTGGGGGGTCTTACCGGGCTGGGGCCAGCTGGGTCGGTCCAGGAAAGCCACCGCTCTGGTGTAGGTCCTCAGCACGGGGCTCAGGAGCCGGCAGAGGAAGACGAAGAAGCCGGGTGAGTCCTGGGGATCCTTGACCTGGACGGGGGAAGGCAGAGTTCAGTAAGACTGTCCTTGTCCTGCCACGGAGGCAGCCGGGGCATGTCGGGGGACACCCCCAGTACCTTGAAGTAGCGCTTGGGAGCATAATCCTCGCTGTCACTGTCGCTGTCGGTTAAGTCCATCGCCGCCCAGCACGAGTCCTTGCCGAAGGGCCACAGGACTCGCTCTCTGGACAAGCCGGGTGTGGGGACCTTTGATGCCACCCGTGGGGACCCTGGTTCCTCAGTCCCTTCCTAGCCAGGACCGGAGGGCACAGTAAGGGCTGAGCCATCCGTCCCCAGCGCAGGGAGGGGGTCCTGGGGGACACCCACCTCTTCAGCCTCCAGCAGCCCACAGAAGATAAGCTTGTCCACGATGTCCAGACTCTGCAAGTCGAGGGACTGGCAGGGCTGAGGGAGAGGAGGAAAGTGGCTGGCAGGGAGCTGGACCTCCCTGCAGGCAGCGGTGACAGGCCGCTTCCACGCGATGGCAGTGCCACCCCGTGCCGCCAGCCCCTACCTGGAGCCCCAGCAGGTTTGGGGGCAGCAGCAGGAGCAGCTCCAGGGTCTTGTGGTAGAGCTCGTCGTGGCTGAACACAATGCTGATGGGTCTGACGGTCGTCCCCAGGTAGGGCAGCATGTCCATCATCAAGGCGAGGATGGCGCAGGCTGCTGGGAAAGCAGTGTCACTGATTCCCCCTGGCATGGCCGATCCCTCGTGTCACCAATCCCCCACGCCTCGCTGCTCACCTCCCACCGCCTCGCTGGCAAAGACAGGCAGGATGGCAGCGCTGTGGTGGCCCAGCTCCCTCAGGGCCTCCGCCGAGACCTTGGGGAGCACCAGGATGTCGCCGATGGGGGAGAGATGGTAGAGGGTGAAGCAGGCTTCAAGGAGGAGGAGGCTGTGCTGCACCAGAACACGGAGCTGCCCTGAGAAGCCCACGTCATGCTGGCGCAGCAGGATCTCCTCCAGCAGCCAGGCAAAGTCCTTCATCAGCCGGGAGAGGAAGACGCCCTGGAGGAAGAGGAGGATGAGCTGGCCCCCTACATGGGGGGCAGCTCTGGAAATCTTGCTCCAAAGATAAGAGAAACATGGACACCTCCTTGTCTCACCTCCCGGTACTTGTGCAGCAGCAGCGTGGACGTGATCCCCACAGCCATGACAGCGGAGCAGGCCACGCCATCTGCAAGGGAGCGAGAGGCGCTCGTTAGCCATGGGGGGGATCAGCCCCCTGCTCTGAGCCCAGAGGGAAGGGAAGCTGGGCTGCTTTGCCCCCGCCACCAGCCCCCAGCTGTTTACGCTCTCCCTTTCCAGCCAGGGAACACGCTGCCAGGCAGCCATCACCCCGCCGGCTGCATCACCGCAGCGCGCCAAAATAACCGTAATGGCACAACCGCCTCCATGCCAGCGGGAGCACGGGGAGGCCGCCACGAGGGGTGACCTTGGCAGGACCGGACGAGCACGGCTGATCCACAGCCCTGCACGGACAGGCTGGATGACGGACTCCTGCCTGCCCCAGCAGACCCCTCACCACTCAGGGAGTGCAGGCCCAGCTTGGTCACCAACATTTCCTCTTCTGCCTCCAAGCTGGCGGCCATTGCAGGGCCAGGACTCCAAATCTCTGCCTTCTTGCCATCCAGCTGGCTGGGGCTGGAGAAAATGGGGGGAGAGGGGTGAGAAAGCGGGGCCGGGAACAGACATCGGAGGTGAGATACTGCCCCGAGGCTTGGCTCTGGCTTACCACCTGCCGAGGATGGTGGGCAGCAGCAGCTCCTCCAGCAGCTCCCCCTTGCAGCTCTGCATGGTGAGGTTTTGGGCTGCAAACTCCTGGGAAGGAGGACAAACTAGCCTGTTGGTGCCTGCAGCCCTCGGCACCAACAAGCTGACTTGATCCCTTGGGTCCCCAGGGCCCCCGACCGCTGCCCCATTGCCCCAGCAACCCCCCAGCTTCCCCGGAGAACACCACATCCCCTCCAGCCACCCCAAACCCCTCATGTCCAACCCACAGGGCTTTTTGCAGCTGCCAACATCACAGCAATAAACCCTCCGGGGCAGAGATGGATCCAGCCAGGAGCCCCAGCTGGAAAGCCCGCTACAGTACCTGTAAGGAGTAGGGCTGGGCGAAGTCCACCCGAGCGCACCTGCGGTTTCGGCACATGGCCCGGCACACTGCCCAGAGGCAGGCGCCGAGGCCAAGGGGCCGAGTGCCATGCTGGAAAGAGAGGGGACCAAAGCATTAATGGGGTGATGAGGCAAACACCGCTCCCCGGGGACGCACCCGGCGATTTGGGTGCTGCACCCATGCCGACAAAACCTCTCACCGCTCCTTCCTGGTGCAAACCGCCGGGGGCCACGTCATAGGCGATGCCCACGGGGACCAGGACGACGTCGTGGACGGCACCATCCCGCATGGCTTGGTACACCAGGGCCAGCCACTCCCGGGCAGGGGCAGAGAGGCACTGGGTGACAGAGGGCTCTCCCAGGAAGATGACCAGAGGCTGTCGGCTCCTCAGCACCTCCTCGATGTACTGGTGGGGGAGGCGTGGTGAGGCTGGGGGGTACTGGCAGCACCCTGGGGATGCACGGGAGCCACCAGCATCCATCACATAGCTGAAAGGCTCGGCCAGCCCGTGGTGGAGACACCCCTGGATGCCTTTGCCGAGTGCTTTTGGCGCTTGGGGGGACGTTTCAACCCTCCCAGCACCCTGGGCTGGACCTACCGTGGCCAGGACAGCCCCTGGGAGCTCTTCATCCCTGTCACTTGGCATCTGCTCCATCCTCGAAGGCAAGAAAATCCCTCCCAGGCGGCTGAGCAAGGCTCTGCGGGGGAAAGAAGACACCATGGGTGCCCACCTTGCATGGGGCCGTGTTCCCCCCAGTCTCCCACACCAGCTCAGGGACTCTGCAAGTGCAATTCCCTCTTCCATACGCAAGGACCTGGCTGCAGGCCAGGCTCAAGCAGGCGTCTGCTGTGCCTTACCGGAGGCGAGGGCTGCAGAGCTGGCTGCCCACCGTCACCCTGGGCACCCCCAGCCCCTGCGAGAAGAGGAGGAAGGAGAGGAGCAGCCCGTCCAGCTGGGATTTGTGCGTCGAGAGGAAAACCAGTGGCACGTCGGGCTGCAAGGAAGGTGGCCAGGGCTCAGCGCCCAGTGTGCCGGCAGCGAGGTGCGGGGCCGAGAGCAGCTCCCCGGGCTTCCTACCGTCCTGGCGGCCTTCAGCACCATCTCCAGCTGCCCTTGGTGGAGCTGCACATTGAAGAAGAGGTGGTTCAGGAGCTTCAGCAGAGCCCAGTTGCACAGCCTGCAGGAAAACAAGCAAGTGAGCAACCCCATGAGGGCCGTGGCTGCCCCCAGACCCCCCAGAGACATTATCCAGGCCACCCTTCCCTGCCTCAGTTTCCCCATCCAGGCAGCAAAGTGGGTAGCATGAGACAGCTCTGCTCGAAATGTCACTTCTCAGCTCCCATAAAGCAAATAAACAGCTTTATTATAAATTAAGTTAAAACATTAAAGGCTAGATGTGACAAGACCACCCCCTTCTCCCCCGGCAACAAAAGCTGAAGTCAATTACCCCTCCATCTCCCCGTCCTCCCGCACGCTGTTTACGGGAAGGATCTGAACGCTTTTATCCCCTGGGTAGTTTCTTCCTTTTAAATACTTCAGACTGCTCAGAGGGTTCTTTTATTACAGCTCAATCAGACAAGCAATTAGGCTACAATGCAACCTTTAATTGCCAATTTCTCAATGACAGGAGGAAAAAAGAAAAGAGGAGAGACAGAGCTCAGAGAGGGGGAGAGAAAAGAAAAGTTCCCTTTCGCTTTGCTTTGATTTCCATCCTCGCAGTAGGGTTTTTTTTCCTCCCTCCCTTCTCCACTCCCATGTCAGACTCCAGCTCCCTGGAAGGAACTGGGGGAAATGTCCCCAGGGAGCTGTGCGGGACCCCAAGCAATGCCTGCCCTGCTGGTGTAGCCCTGGGCTCTCTGCACACGTGTCCCCCAAAGGATCCACGCACATCCCCCAAGGACAGCACCGAGCCACCGCTCAAAGCCCATCCAGAGGAGCTTAATGCACAAATTAAGAGTGTGAGAAACCTGGAGTGAAGGAGAGGGACTGGGAACGCCCCAGCCAGGAACTGGGATCCCTCCAGGAGGAGGTGGGAGATGCCTGTCAAGGGGGATGTGCACCCACAACCCTCCCCGGACAGGCAGACCTCAGCATGAGAAGGGAGAGCGGGGCCTGGATTTCAGCTAGAATCTTGAGTACTTTCTCCTTCCACTGTTGGTGGGATTTGCTGTCCCCTCTCGAGCCACGGGACCGGCCAGTAGCAACATCCCGTACCCTGTGAAGGGGATGGAGAGGAGGTGGGAAGCGCAAGGCAGAGCAAGGGGATAAAAAGCGTTCTGCATTACGGTAATTACAATGTACTGGCTGCCAGCCTCCTGCCGCGTAATTAGCGATGATGAGTTAGGTGACAGTTGCCTGACAAGGCCATGTCACCCCAGTTGTGTGCTCAGGACTGGGGCAAGACCAGAAGAGCCTCGGCGGCGTCCCGGGGCAGAGCCCAGAGACGGGAGAGCTGGTTCCCCACCGAACCGGTGCACCAGCCCCTTTTGGGGGTGCTGAGCGTGGGGGGAGAGGCTGCAAAGCCCCTTCCTCAGGGTGAGTTTGTGGGAAGGGCGCAGCAGTGAGGAGGAGCTGGCACACTTCCTTCTGCTGGGAACAGAGGAGCGCATCCCTCACTGGTGACCGAATGGGATCCCGGAGCACCGGGAGACTGCAGGACCCGGGTCCTGCCAGGGGTGTAGGTGACCCCAGAGAGCTGCTCCAGCCGCTCCCACCTACCTCTCACTGCGGCAGATCCTCGCAGGGAGGTCTCTAGGGGTGTCAGCAGAAATTTTCCAGTCCCAGACAGCAAGGAAACCGCAGACCCTTCGGACCAGCCACCCCCGGTACCTGGGCAGGGAGACAGACAGCGACATCCCAGTGGTTAGAGGCTTTTCCAGGGTGCTCAGCCTCCCTCTAACTGTCTGTTTGCAAGAATTTCAGGTTTTTCTCCCTGTTTTACAGCCGGGAAAATGGAGGCACCATTAGAGTGATGCTCCTGGCCGCCCCAGTCCTCGCAGCTTTGCTCCTTGCATGAAGAAGAAACCTGCAATTGCTAGAAACATGCAGGAGATGCTGCAGAAGTCCCAAACTGGGGGCTTTTCCAAATCTGCCCCCAAATAAGAGCTAGGCAGCACCTGAAAGGGATGTAAGTGAGGTTCTAGGTATCATGGAGCGTGCAGCAACCCAGCGAAAGGGCTGCAGGTGGCCAGAGAGGAACACAGGAGCTTCAGACCTTCGTTGTTCCACTCGTGATCTCAGCCACCCATCACCGGGCTCTTTTTAGCCATCCCACAACTCCTGAGTCGCTGCGAGTGGAGATGAATTATTCAAATAGTTTGAAAGCTGGAGCTGGGATATTTCAAGCTGAATGGAGTATAATGACCCGATTTGGAAAAATACAGCGCAAAATTGCTAAGCCACCAGGGACTGCTCTGAAAGGGGAGAGGAACCGAAGGAATCCAGCACCTCCGGAACAAAAAATATATCATGCATTTGGCAAGGAAATGGTTCCTGGGCTTCATGTCAGCTCCTCGACCGGAGGAAAAGGCTGGTTGACACCAGCTGGAGGTCTAGAGTTAAGGCCCGTGGGGAGGAGGAAGAGCAGGAGCGGTTGGGGAAGAGGCCATTTCGCCTCTCCCCAGGGCCCGGGAGCCAGGCTGGCTCCAAGCGCTGCGTGCGTGAGCTTGTCCTTGTGCCGAAGCCAGAGAGGAGAACGAAAACACCCCCAGCCCCCTGCCAAGCTCTTCCCAACAGCATCAAGATACCAAGTTTTGTTTAAAAAAAGAAACAACCCAAACCCTCAACTCTGTGGCTGACTTCTCCTCCCAGCCTGAGCGTGACAGGAGCCAGAGGAACAGACCAAGCCCTCTCCCCTCTGCTGTCATTAACTCTCTGTGCTTGGAGATGCAGCTTCCAGCCTTTCAAAATATAATTAACATAACTCTTTCTTGGACTAATTAGGAAGCAAGGATGGTGGAGAGGCATCCCCACACACCTGCACAGCAGGGGAAAGGATTTCCATGGGGATTCAGACAAAAGGGAGAATAAAACCTGGGAAAAAAAGTGGTTTGCCCAGCGTTCCCTAACACAGAGGTCATCCCGCCCTCACCGTGTGTCCTCCTCCGTCACCCGGATGGTGTTGCGGAATCTGGTAGGGGAGAGCTGCTTGTGGTAGAAAACATCCTGGAAGGAGAAAGCAGGGTCAGCTTTTGTGGCAGCAGCAGGTCTGCCTTTGAAGGAGGAGAGCTGAGAGAGGTGGGGAAGTTTTCAGCTGTGCCTGACCCACTCCAGCCCCTCAGATGAGACCCTTTGGATGGGGTTCGTCCTCTTTGCCAGCACCCTGCGATCCCAAACTCCTTTTCCCAGCCAGTTCTGCAAAGCCCAGAGTTTCCAGGGCCACACTCTTACCCAGCTCTTTGGGGTGCAGGTCTGACAGCAACGCCCCAAGGATGGACGACACTTGCCCAGAAAAGGGATGACAATTTCCAGTTTCTGTTCTGCATCACAGATCCAGGCTTTTATCTGAGGAGGGAAAGGAGGAGGGAGGGATGGCACAAACCCTGCTTGCTCTGGAAATACCAACTGTTGGTGAATGCTCCCCAAAATGCGCTCACAGTGGGGGAAAAAGACCCGTTACCGGGCTTGCTGGGGAGAAATAAAGCAAATTTATCTGGGATCGAAGGGGCAGCCACAAAGGGGAGACTCAAGCTGGTTTCCCCCCCTGAGGGGACACTGCCCACCTCTCTGGCCATGGAGTTAGCTTCGCTTCCCTGCTGCTGTCACCGGAGGAGCATGGGGACCTGGACCCACGGGGATCAGCACCCCAGGGGAGCTCGGGCAGCAGGTTCTGCGCAGGGACGAGCCCTCGGAGATGCGTCTGACACTGGCCTCAGCTGGGGAGACACGGGCAAAAGGGGGTCAGTGAGAGCTGGGGGGGGCGCGTGCGGAGACCCCAGACCCCTCATCCCCATCCCGCCTGCAGCAACTGAGGCCAGCAGTGAGCGGGAGACCCTTCCACCACCATAATCAGAGCTGTGGGGCAATGGGGCGACACCGGATGGGACCCGCAGGGTGCTGGCGGTGTTGGTACCAAGCCCCGAGCCCCACTTCAGGCCTTGGCAGGGAAAGGACCTGCTCCTCAGCAGGGAAAGGGATGGTTTATAGCACAAAAAGAGGTGGGGGGGGAAACCAGCCCAGCAACCAACGCACCAAAAACCCTCGGGAAAAGAATTTATTCTTCGTAATCGAGCTCCGGTGCTGCTACAATTGACTTCTCCCTCCCACACCCTCCTCCCCCCGGCAAGGGGATGCTGATCTGTACCTAAAAACCCCGCAGCGCCTGCGCAGCCTGCCCCGAAACGCTGAGATCCCGACCCCCGGCCAGCCTCAGCCCCCCCCAGATCAGGCTGGGGGCACCCAGCATTGCCCGCCAGTGCTGGGAGAGGGGCTGCTCCTAAGAGAGACACCCCCCCCTCCCAAAAAGGTATCAGGGGCTTTTAAATCACATCTACCCCCTCCCTTTGTTGTAGGGTAGTTTTAAGGAATTTTATTTCCCAAAAAAAGAGAGGAGGGAGGAAAACCAAGCCAATTTGGTTTTAAATGTTGGGGGGTGGGAAGAAAAGCAAGGTTGAAGAGAAGGAAACCCCAGTGAGGTTTGGGACCCACCGGGAACCCCCCCCGGTGTGAGGCTGTGGCCAGATTACCGGGGGGTACTCATGATGTGGGGGGAAGGGGGTCACCCCCCCTGGTTTGGGGATCCCCTGGGTGCCCACCCTTGTCCCCAGGCAGTCACGTACCTCTGGGACCGGCTGTCACGGGTGGGGGGATGGCGCTGGCAGTCCCTAAACCGGGGCGGAGAGAAGAGGCACCGGGCGTGCTCGAGGGTCCTGGAGAAGTGAAGGCAGAAATAGGCAGAAAGGCTTATTTTGGAAGGTTTCGGTTGCTCACAGGGGCTGCTGGCAGAGGGCACCCCCACGGGCGCTGTAGGGTCTCGGGGGGGGGTGGTCACACACCCCACAGGGCCCCACGGGCGCTATAGGGTCTTGGGGGGTCATACACCCCATAGGGCCCCATAGGCCCGGT
>VZTV01073394.1:0-10110 GCA_013400875.1 Anhinga rufa | reverse complement strand
CCTTGGTACCAGTATCCCTCCCTGGCACCCACATCCCCCCCCAGCACCCACAGATAGCCAGGGAGGTGGCAGTGGGAACAGCCAGGCCCGGGCCCCCACTCCCNCCCCAAGGTGCTTTTCTTCCCAGCTGCCCCCCACCCTCCTCCCACCCCCCCGACTGATTCACACAATAATTCAGGATTAGGAAAAAACCCACCACCGGGCTCCTTCGTACCCATGTATTGGGGTGGTTTTGGGCCAGGGGAAGCAGCGTCCAGGGTGGCCGCTGTGCTGCCAGGAAGGCGACCGCCTCCCCCGCAGCCATTGGGGGCCGAAGGTGGGGGGCCGTTGGGCGACATGCCGCTCTGTCCTCCCAGCAGTGGCTCCCTTCTCGTGCTTACGTGCACCTTTTAGCTGCCCCCTGCCTCCTTTGAGGGCTGAAGGTGCCTCTGGAGCATTTCTAAGCACCTCTGACGCTGGGCACGGAGCAGCCCGTTACTGCTCCCAGCTTGTCCCCGCGAACAGGGCTGTGATTGGGATTTCATAAAGGGGGAAACAGAGGCACAGCGGGCAAGGGAAGGAGGGGCCGTGTTGGGACATCACGCCCTGGGCCCCGGGAACCTGCAAGCAAGACTTGCCTCTTAAACAAGGTTCTCCTGGAGCCAAGCAGACGCGGAGGCTGGGAGGGATTTTTCTTCCCCCCCTCCCCCGTGCTCTCAGCACCACAGGGCAGGATCCCACCCTGGTTTCTCTCCTCCTGAGCAGCTTTTCCATCACCGAACCCCAGCATCAGCTCCCAGTGGACACTGCTTCACCCTCCCCTGCTCCCTGGAGCAACCCTCCACCAGCAGAAACCCTCTGCCCCCACCCCACCACAGAAACCAGAACCAAGTCCAAAAGTCTCCATTACGCCAAGAAAAAATGTTTTTCCCTTCTTTTAATAACTTATTTAGACGCTGACACACACAGTAACACCCCAGGGGAGTTCAGGGGGGAGGTGGGGGGGTCCCCAAACCTTGGGGGACAAGCTGCCCCCATGCCCCAGCAACAGGGCTGGGCTCGTGCTCTCACCCCACTGCGAAACGAAGGTGCCGCAGCCTGAAGCGGGGGGTTTTAAACCCTCCCAGAGGCTGATGGAACCGTGATTTAATTCAGGAGCGCCGTCACTGTGCTCCGGCTCTGCCTGGAGCATCACTAAACCATCCTGTTGGGAGTAAAGACAGTCAGGAGCATGGATTAGGGACAGACAGACTATCCCAGCCTGAGGTTGGTGGCTCAGAAATCCACCCGCTCTGCCATGTTCTCCTCCTTTGCTCCAGAGATTTCTGCCTGGAGACAATCAAATCCCGCGGCTTGCTCCCACAGCACTGAGCGATGCCGGCACCGCAGCTGGGACGCTTGCGGGGCGAGAGGGGGAAGGTCTGGGCCACCCTTTCTGAGGGGTTTAGGGCAAAAATCTACCCTCGACGGCGTCTCAGGCTCCCACCTGGTCCCAGACCCTTCTCTTGCTGCATTCTGCAGGGCAGCGGCCACCTCCCATGGCTCTGCATCTCCCACCTCGGCCCGCACAGCCCTTCCTGAGCCCCCTAACCAGAGGTGACAGCGGCCAGGCGTCTTCCAAGAGCTGGGCTGCCAGCATTGCGCCCTGTGGCACGTCTCCCTCTGTTTCAGATCAGTCGGGCTTCTCCTTCCAGCTCAACCTGCAGGTCACAAACGCCCGTGAAGTTGATCTCCTCATCACCGCCGGAGGGAGGGGACGGCTGTTGAAGGCCGTCTGCCACGGGGCTTCGGTTCACGTAGGCTGCCAGGGATTTCAGGAGCTGCTTCGGTTTCCTTTTGGTGGATAACTCCAGCTCTGGGGAGGTCAGAGGGAAGTGCATGAGGACAGAGAGCGAGGTCTGGACGGCATCAGGGACACGGCGCGGTCCAGGGGCAAGGTTTATTTCTGGTGTCCCAACGTATCCCCTCGGGGAAAGGGCACGATTGTTTTGCTCAGGGAAGAGAGGATGAAAAGCTCCTCACCAAAACCCCCAGCCGAGCTCAGCATCACGCTGAGCTCCCCCGAGATCCCCCCAGGAGGGGAAGCCCAGGGAGAGTGGATCAAAGCGGAGCCAGACCATGACAGCTGGACCCCATTTGAAGAGGGAGCCATTAGCACGGCGCATCCGAGCAGCTCTGTTGACACCAGTCTCCTCCGGAGTAAATAATCTTGCTGGTTAATTTAGTGCTCACTGCAAAAATCACGCTGTCAGCGTCTCCACTTATGCCCCGCGCTACAAACAGGGCTTACGCAACCGTGCTGTGTGACGTGAGCGAGCCCGGGGAGCAAGAAACATCCCCATTTGCCACCCGCCTCAAGCCACCACGACACAGCACCCCTCTCAACACAGCGGGTGCTTCCACGTGTGCTCATCTTTTAAGATTTGAGATGCAAAATGGGGAGAAAAACACCCCACAGGGCACTCAGGCTGTTGAAAATCTGTGTGCAGATGAAACGATGAATGGTTGGGGCTTTCTGGGCATTACACCCTTGGGGTCAGGCTCAGCAGGACATGAGCGTGCTGGGAACACACCGGCTCTGTCCTCTGGGTCTCAGGTTATTTTCCTTGGCCGGGAAAGGAGGGGAAAGCGCAGGGAAACGCACCTTTTAGGAGGAAACCAGAGTCAGCAACAGTCTTGTGCTGCCACTTCCAGACGCGATAGAGCTGCAGGAAGGCCGCCGCGTACAGGTCGTTCAGCACAGCGATGACTTGCTGCCTGCGGTTGCACTCCCTAGAACCGACGGAGAGAGGCTCAGCTGATGCAGCCACCGTCCCAGTGGCCGAGGGAGCCACCGGGAAGGGACCCCGCTCAACAGGAACGAGCGGCAGATGCCCTTTGAGGCCCCAAAACCACCACCCATCCCGGCTACGGAGCCGTTGGCCGCTCCAGACCTCACCTGGAGAGACGTTCCTCCCGCAGGGCCTGGATGACGATGCGGGTGATGTTCACGGACATGATGCAGAAAGGGAAATTCTGCAAGAGAATGAGCGTTATCAGGCTCAGCTGGAAAAAACCTTCTCTCCTGCAGCAGGCAGAGCTGCCCAGACAACACCTCCAGCCCTTTTACACTGCATCCGCGCAGCCCCAGACCCATGGGATGGCAGCTGCAGGCAACAGATCCATGTAGCAGGATAACAATACTAGGGATACAGGCTGAATGCTGTGATACAGGATGAATGCTGTGGGTCAAGCCAAGCTTATAACCAGGCTTAAACCCAACTATATCTGAGACCAAAATGGCAAGTTTAAGGAGAAAAGCTCCACTCGCCTCCATTTTCACACCACGCCGCTCTTTGCCCGCCTCTCCGGCCCTTTTAACCTGCACAAATTCAGCTCCAAGCCAGGATCCCGGGAGCAAATCTCTGATCTCCACCAGGATGCTAAAAACCTCATTCCCAGCACAAAGCCAACGCCTGGACTTTGGCTCCAGGCTCTGATCGGAGCTCCTTGGGTACCACCTTCCTCCCCTTACCAGCATGAGGGGGGTTAAGCAGCATAAGAAAAAAATCAAGTCCTTACTCTGAAGGGAAGCTTTTTGTGCTTCCCCTTCCCTGAGCAGTAGAAATAAATGGGTAGATGCAGGGAGCAAGGGAAGAAGGCGGAAGGACGTGCCTGGGTTTCGTGCTGGGATAGCTTGAAAATCTCTTGAGCCAGAGGCAGCATCTGTGAGTCCATGACAAAGTACAGCATCTGCATCAGGCCCAGCATCCCTGTCCCTCGCAGGTCAGTCCCAGGATCTGCACCTGGAAGGGCGGGACAGCCCGGTGAAGCGAGGGACAGCACAGAGCCGCTCTCTAGTCACCTCCCCACTTCCACGGGCTGTTTATACCCTGTCCTGGTGTTTAAGAGTGGAGGAATCCCAGCAATTCCCTTCAGGAACCACATCCTGAGGGAAAGCTTTCGGGGAATTTCCCTAACCGGAGCCAGATGGGTGCCGGAGCCAGATGGGTGCCATACCCTCTTTCACACGGGCTCTTGCTCTCCCACCCATGCACCCATTCCCACACCTCCTCTAGGAGTCAGTAGCTCCAAGCTCTACCCAGCCCAGAGCACATTTGGCTGGTAAACTAATGCTTGAAACGAGCCGAGCGCTTGACAGGATGGAGGAGCGGGAGCCATTCCCCTCCTGTTGAGGGTTTTAGGCTTCATTAAAACCTGGCCTATTTAACTCGCGAGTCAACCAGCCCAAAGGCTCCCACGAGGCTGCATGTGACAGCTTTAATCACGCTGTTTTTCTTACACAGCCGAGGCTGAAAGCAACCTGCAACGCAACCTTAGTGACAGAGCCCTGACCTGTGCTTCGCTAATAAACCAGCCCACCGGAGACGGCTCATTAGCCGCAGAGATCGCTTGCTAATGAAGAGCATTAATGGCCCGGGCAAAGCGGTTACGCCAACTACTTCTTGTTATGCCCGCACCAGCTGGACACAGGCAACTGCAGTGGCAAGTACTGGTATTATCTGGCCAACCAGATGTTGTACTGGTTGTGACAGCTGGCTGGGGCAGTGACAGATCTGCTAAGAAACCAGGGCTCAGTTCTGGGGCAGGTTCCGTTTCATATCTTTATCAGTGGCTGTATCTTTATCTTGACTGCCAACAGCGTGCCCTGGCAGCCCAGTGGGCCAGCCGTGCCCTGGGGTGCATCAAGCGCTGCATTGCAGCTGGGCAAGGGAGGGGATTTTCCTGCTCTGCTCCGTGCTGGGGCAGCCTCACCTCGAGCACTGTGTTGGGCACCACAGGACATTAAGGATATAAAGCTACTAGAGAGTGTCCAGAGGAGGGCCATGGAGCTGGTGAAGGGTTTAGAGGAGAAACCGTACGAGGAGCGGCTGAAGTCCCTTGGTTTGTTCAGCCTGGAGAAGAGGAGGCTGAGGGCAGAGCTCATGGTGGGCTGCAGCTTCCTCACAAGGGGAGGAGGAGGAGGAGGGGCAGGCGCTGGTCTCTTCTCTCTGGTGACCAACGACAGGACCCAGGGGAATGGCAGGAAGATGTGCCAGGGGAGGGTTAGGTTGGGGATTAGGAGAAGGCTCTTCCCCTAGAGGGTGATGGAGCACTGGAACAGGCTCCCCAGGGAGGCAGTCACGGCACCCAGCCTGGCGATGTTCAAGAAGCCCTTGGACAAGGCCCTCAGAGCCATGGTGTGAATTTGGGGCTGTCCTGTGCAGGGACAGGAGTGGGACTGATGATCCTTGTGGGTCCCTCCCAGCTCAGGTCATGCTGTGATTCTACAACTCACTGATCTGGACAAGGGGATCTCTGCACCTGCAGAAAGTCTGCAGATGACACCAAGTTGGGCAGAAGGGTCAATCTGAGGCTGCACCTCAAACACTGGTGCTCAGTTTTGGGCCCCTCTCTATGGGAATAACATTGAGGTGCTGAAGCGTGTCTAGAGAAGGGCAATGAAGCTGGTGATGGGTCTAGAGCACAAGTCCTATGAGGAGTGGCTGAGGGAGCTGGAAGAGGATGAGGACATGAGCTCGGGTTGCACCAGAGGAGGTTTAGATTGGATATTAGGGAAAATTTCTCCCCTGAAAGGTTTGTCAAGCACCAGAACAGGCTGCCCAGGGAAGTGGGTGAGTCACCATCCCTGGGGATATTTAAAAGATTTGTAGAGGTGGCACTTAGGGACATGCTTTAGTGGTGGAATTGGCAGGGCTGGGTTAACAGTTGGACTCGATGATCTTAAGGGTCTTTTCTAATCTCAATGATTCTACAAAACAGCAGCAGGGGCTGTGTGAAGGGAAAGGGATGAGCAGCGAACACTTTGCACTGCCTCTAGATCCCACCTCCAGAGGAGGGAACGGGACCAGCACGGTCTCTCTCAGCAAAGGTTTGCTCCAGAGGTCTCTCCCTCTGCCCTACCTTGAAAGCCGAGCTCTTCCCAGTGCGCCCCGTAGCGTGGGCAGCCCAACCTGGAGCGGGTTAGCTTCTTGTAAATGGTCTGCAAGATTCTCATGTGCACGCTCTCGTTATCATCCAAACCACCTGGCGGAGAGAAAACACCCTTCAGCATCTAAAACACACCCCTCGAGCACCGGTGCAGAGACACGGTGGGGAAGGAAGCTGCCACCAGCTGCAGGGTAAAGCCAGAGTCCAGCTGGAAATGAAATCCCGCAGACAAGAATGGCTCATGGTGACAAGGAGAACGTCCTGGACATGTTTATCCCACTGGAGGGGAGAAGGGAAGGAGAGAAAAAAAAGCCTTGGAGGTGCAGAAATACAAATAATACGGCTGCATGTTGTATGAGCGTGAGGGTAACGAGTAATTCGGGAGTCACAGGAAGCTTTGCTGACTGAAGCAGTGCTGCTCGGGGAGCCACAACCAACCGCAAAGCACAGGTGGGGAGTTTCTGTGTGCTCAGCACATGCAACCCACCACAGGACAGCCAGAAATGACACACATCAGGCCAAGGTACTGGGAAGATTGATGTCTCATTTGCTTTGGTCACAAAACAAGGAGAGGGAAGGGCTGTAGAGCTGTGGAGCACCTGCCTGGTGCCATGTCAAGGCGTACACGTGGAACAGCTACTGTGGCACAACAGAAATGGATCAAGAGATCCATCATTCCCTACAAAGAGTGAGTATGTCTGCAACAGGGAGCAAAGGAGAGGGAGAACACATCCTTTGAGACAAGCAGTCAGAGACCCCATTACACCCCCGAGCCCGCCTCGAGTCACTTCCCATGAAGCTCACACAGTAGAGGTGACGCCAGCCGGGCCAGCGGCTTGCGTGGGGAGGGAGGGAGGGGACACTCACACTGCGCCATGGCCAGAGCCAGCTCCCGCTCTCCCTGCAGCTGCGGCTGGAGCCGGGGAGGGCCGAAGAGGAAGTGAACCAGAGCAGCCAGGCCCTGCCTGCGCACCGTCGCCCGGACCTTCTTCTGCAGGGAACACACATGAAGAAATTATCAGGGCCGGTCCCTCGGTGAATCGGGGAGGAGAGAAACCCGTGGGCGAGGCTGGAGGGACAGGATCATGCGAAGAGCCAAGCTGAGGGAAGGCGGAAGGGAAAGAGGGGAGCGCTGCGCTTCTCCCGCCGCACTCCTCTCTCCTACTTACTAAAACTACCCCCCTCGAGAGAGGGCGAGAGCGCGGGGCCCTGCCCGTACCCTGCACTCGGAGAGGTCAGCTGTCTGGAAGTACTGCAGCGCTTCGTTGAAGGAGATTGGGGGTGCAGCACCAGCCGATGTCCCCCCCAGCCCTGCAGAGGGGCAGAGAATGGCGTTAGCCCCCCCAGCGTGAGCCCTGCCCTCCACTCCAGCTTCCTGGTGCCAAAATGAGCTTCCACTTCTGGCCAGAGCAGCTGTTCCGGCACAGGGAGCTCGCTCCCAACTTCCAACATAGCAGGAGGGTGAAGACTTGGGGAGCCAGGGGAAGGCAGTGGGTCTCCCATCCCCTCCCTCTCCCTCCAGAGCTTTTCCCAGCTCTCCCCCTCCAAAAACGCCCCCCAGCTGTGCACCCACCCACTCCTGCTCTCTGGACCCAGCTCCTTTCCCCTGCCCAGACCTTTTCTGTCCAACTCTAACAACCCCCCTTATTCCTGGCGCTGCTGGCCTCAGCTGTACCTGACCGGATCTCTTCCACAGCCTCCCATTCCTCTTGGGCTTGTCGCAGCTCCGCGCTGATCTCTGCCGGAAAAAAGGTACGCTGGAGGTTACAGTCGGCTGGCAGACCCAGGTGGGATTTGCTGCCTTCCCCCAGCACTGCTCAGGCCATCGTGGGGCAGGATTTCCCCTTCCCTGGGGAGAAACCCCGACCAGAGTCCCCCGAGATGCTGCGAGGGTTCTCTTGGCAAATTTGGGACAAAGCAAGGCGAAAGCTTCACCAAGCTGGAGCCAAAGAGATTTGCCTGTGAGCCCAGCGCTGGGTTCCTCAGGCTCCCTTCGAGCCCTCCAGGCATTTCCCCCCCCAGGAAGCAATGAGATCCAGACAAAAGAAGCAGAGGAAAAGCTTACCAGTGCCGGCGGGCTGCTCTGCTCCCCACACGAGCGCCTGCAGAAGACCATTTTGCCTCAGAGCCGAGATCTAAGCGGGGACAGAGAGAGACGCAGCTGCCACCCACCAGAACAGAGCCAGAAAAACCAACCGCTCCCCAAAATCCCGACCTCTTCCCTCAGGGAACCAACCCCACCCTCTGCCCGCAGGCCAAGGGCCGCGCCGGCTGGCTGGAAGGGCAGCTCAGGCCCCTTCGGGCGCCTCTTTGGCGTGGTACTAGCTCAGGAAACGGGAAGGGCGTTTCTGGTACCCCGAGAGATTGTTTTGTCGGGACGTAAATGGAGAAACAAGGCGATAAGGCCTGGGGGGGGCGGCCCGAGGCCGCGGCGGGACAGGCGGCCCCGGGGGCAGCGCTCGGGCCTGACACGCACGGGCAGGGACTTGCCGGGCGGGGGGAAACGCTGCCGCTCCTCAGGCCGCTCCGAGCCCCCGGCGCCTCCGCTCATGCCCTGCGGGGGAGAAGGCGGCCTCCCCCCCTCGGCGGGAGCCGCGGCGGAGCCTCAGGTGCCGGGTGGCACCGGGGGCGGGAGCCCCCCCTCAGGCCCCTCACAGAGGCCTCTTCTGCGGCCTAGCCCCCCGCGGCTCCCGGTGCCCAACCATCCCCCCACCCCACCGGGCCGCTCTGCCCTTTGACCCCGCGCCCACCGGAAGCGGCGGCGGGGCCGCCCAGCCTGCCTGCCCGCCGGTGCCGCGCCGCCGCCGCACAGTGCGCAGGCGCGGCCGCGCTGCATGCCGGGAGTTGTAGTGTTCCCCCCGACACGGGACTACAGCACCCGGCAGGCGCCGCGCGGGGCGGGACGGCGGCGCGGGAGGGTCAGGCCGCGGGGAACGCGGCCGCCCGACGGGGCGGGCAGGGCTGCGCGAACCGGCGTGTGGGACTGGTGCGGCTCCCAGTGTCCGAAACCAGTGTAACGGCTCCCAGTGCCCGGTACCAGCGCCCAGTGCCCGGTACCGGTGCCCGCAGCCAGCTCCCAATGCCTGGTACCAGTGACCAGTGCAGTCTCCCAGTGCCTGGTGCCACGGACCAGTGCCCAGTGCCAGCTGGGGCACCAGTGACCAGTGCCAGCTCCCAATGCCTGCTAACAGTGACCAGTGCCTGGCCCAGTGCCCAGTGCCAGTTCCCAGTACCCATACAGGCTCCCAGTGCCTGGCACCAGCTTCCAGTACCTGGCACCAGTGACCAGTGCAGGCTCCCAGTGCCTGGTACAAGTGACCAGTGCCCGGCACCAGAAGAGTACTGGGGAGCTCCCAGTACCTAGTACTGGCTCCCAGTGCCCAACACCAGCTCCCAGTGCCCAACACCAGTGACCAGTGCCAGCAACCAGTGACCAGTACCACCTCCCAGTGCCCAACACCAGTGACCAGTACCCGGAACTAGCTCCCAGTAACAGCTCCCAGTGCTTGGGACCAATGGCCAGTGCCCAGTGATAGCTCAGCCCCTGCCCAGTACCAGTGACCAGCACCAGTGCCCTGTGCCAGCTCCTGGTTCCTGGTACCAGCTCCCAGTGTCTGGTACCAGTAACCAGTGCCAGCTCCCAGTGACCAGTGCCAGATTCCAGCGCCCAGTACCAGTGACTAATGCCACCTCCCGCTGCCCAGTACCAGCTTTGAGGGCCCAGGACTAGCTTCCAGTGCCCAGTACCAGCTCCCAGTGCTTGGCATGAGTGACCAGTGCCAGCTCCCAGTGCATCTACCAGTGACCAGTGCCCAGCAGCAGCGAACAGTGCTGGTTCCCAGTGCCTGTTACTAGTGACCACTGCCTGTCACCAGTGCCCAGTGCCAGCTCCTAGTGCACGTACCAGTGCCCAGTGCCCACCACCAGCTCCTAGTGCCTGTCACCAGTGCCCAGTGCCAGCTCCCAGTGCCTGGTGCCAGTGACCAGTGCCCGGAACTACTGCTCTGTGTAGGCTTCCAGTGCTGTCTCACAGTTCCTGGTATGAGCTCCCAGTACCCTGCACCAGTACCCAGTACCGCCTCCCAGTGTGTTGCATTAATAGGTGGAAATTTAGTGCTGTCAGCCCAGTCACGGGATGCACTAACAGTACTATTAGCCCAGTCGTGCCCAATAACTTTTCACAGCCAGATTCACTAATTG
>VZTV01073392.1:990-15473 GCA_013400875.1 Anhinga rufa | reverse complement strand
TTTTTTTTTTTTTAATGATTTTTGGAGGTCTGCTGAAGAGAAGCAGCTTTGTGCGCAGGTTTGCTGGCACCGTGGCAGCAGTGGAGCTTACCTGCTCACCAGCACCTCAACTCCTGTTTCTTGGTGCCAGAAGTGTTTGGGTCTGAGGTCTATTTCACACTTTCATGTAAATATGCCAGGTCCTGAATCCAAGAGTGAGAATGACATACTGACTTCAGAAAACCTCAGACCTCACAATTATATTAAAAATGTTTAAGACATTCAAAGCTGAGACTGCAGTCATTTTCAGATCTTATAGCAAAATTATCACAATATCTCACTGTTTAGAGGCACATAAATATGTTGGTCTCCTCTACTATGTGCCATTTGCACACAGTATTATTAGAAGCAACTGGCAACTCCACTGAAATGTTTGTAATGACTTTAAGACATTATGGGAGTTATAGATCTGTAGGCCTGGCGTTTTAATTCCTGAGGGCCTATGCTTTTCTTAAAGTTATGAGCGCAGTTGTCACAGCACCTCTACGTAATGTAGTTTACTCCGTTAATTTTGATAACCAAATGCATATATTAACCGATCATATTTGGCTGTGTGCTTTTATTCTTACCCCCTTTGGAAGATGTATGCATTTCCACTGTATTATTACTGATAAAACACAGCTGTATAATTTCAATCATGTAGTTACGGTAGGACAAACTATTAAACAAATGTTAGACTGGAATTCGTTGGATTAAAATTCCTCACAAAAGCTCCTCAGATTCTTTTTAATATTCTATAAACAGCATAATTTACAATGCCATTCCATCTCTTGTATAGCTTTCTTCTAACACTTCAGAAATAATAGCAGTTGGTGTATTTTCTTTCTTTGCTTTCTTTTTTCTTAGATGTATAGTCACTCTTTTTGCTAATATAATTGACTTATGTATCCATTGATGTGTGCTGCATTTTAATGATGGCTTTTTGTTTTATCTAATAATACTTTTTAATAAGATGGTTTGGATCGTATTTTAAGGATAGGTGTAAACTGTTGCTTTGATTCTTAATGCCCAATGTAGACCTGAGTAAGACTTTTGCCTGTGAACAGATTTGCACTCAAATCAGACCATGCATTTTTACGCATTTGTGCACTTACATACGTGTTCAACTTGACTTTACTTCAGGCTTACTAAGTTGTAATTAGCTTCCCCCTTCTGCTTCTTTCCTCTATATTAATATGCTAAAGTCCGTGAGGCCCATATCTCTTTTGTATTTGCCCTTTCTAGTAACACAAAAGTATATTTGAATGGTAACACAGTTTGAGCTTGGCCTGTATCAAACAGCACTAGTCCATCCACAGCATTGCATCAGGATAACAGAGAGAGCAGAAATAAAGTGGATTTAAAAAAATAATAGTAACTGGATGAAAATATTCCTACATAAACACAGTATTATGAGAAAATCCTTCCTATGTGGTGCTTAGAACAAATATCGACTGGTGGACTAATACAGTTTTTCTTAAGAAGAAAGTTAATCATGTCCTCCACTGAATTATTGGTCTAGATGCTGTAAGAAACAGGAAACTAGGCTGTTCAAATTTTTTAGGACTGGATCTTTGTGGTAATTTAATCAGTGTGGCAATGAGCAGAACTTAGTGCGCAATCATGAGCTGCATTGTACTCTACAAAGTAGCACTGAGTTTATTTTATTGATTCACTGCAGGTTTTTTCCCCACAAACTGCTGTTCCCCATCTCATATGTTTCACTTTGCTTACACATGGTACTTCCCTGCCAAAGATGGCAATTTTTAGGATTTTGTCTGGCGTTGAGAACACTCAAATAATAATGATAATATCACATCCACTGTTAATTCTTCATGCATAACTAGACTGCTTCAATTTACAAGATTTTTTCTACAATATGGATAGATAATTTTTTTTAATGTGTATTCTACTGTTTCCTCATATGTTTTGCATTGTTCACAGACAAGATAAATTTTAGAAGTCTAAGTCATGATGTTCAGAGACTTACAGACATTATTAAGAACAGTAAGGAATTGTAAGCATTTATAAACACAACAGGCCCAAATTAAGACCCTCAGTTCAGCAGCTGGAAGCTTTTTGGGGTTAATTACTACACGCAAAGAGAAAACATGCAAGGAACTATGTGCTCAATATATTCTGCACCCTCAAGTTAAAGAGATTACCAATGGAGTAAAATATTGGTTAGCTTCAGTATTGGTAGTGTATTGTGTTCAGCTATGTCCATAAGTTCAAATATTTAACACCTGTATGCTTTCTGAATGCCACGGCATACTCAAATAAAGTCAGATACAAAACAAATCTAAGCTGAGCGGATGTTTTGAAGGCGAGGAAAGTAAAAGGCCATATCCTGCAGAACTGGGCTGATAATGGGCAGGGAAATGTTTGCTTTTCTGTTTCACCTTTGGTTTCTTTCCCCAGCTTTTCCATGAGGGTCAGAGAGTTAGATGACAACATGGTCATTCAGTAGTTCACAGGTTTTTTTCTCTCTCTCTCACCTTGTCACAGGCCAACAAGTGCAGCATTTGCAGTAGTTCATACTGTGCTGGCCTCACCGCTGTAATTGCACTAACCCAGAACACTGTTGCCATAAACATTTCTATACTAACCTTAATAATTCTAATGCTTCATGGAAGCAGTCTTGGTGCAGTTGCATTGATGTAGTAGATACTGCCAGCGTAACTCACAATAATCTCACAATCCGTACAAAGCCTGCTCTGTGCAATTTCCTTCTACTTCACATTATTTACTTGGTCTAAACTACTTGCTGTTTCATATAGTGATGAATACCAGTTCATTTAGTTCAAATAAAATAATCTCTTCAGATATTGATTGGTGCTTTGACTAATCTTCACTTCATGAGCCCATCTTGGGACCTGTTGTGAAGTTTCCCCATAATGCAGTGCTACCACATGGCTGAACAAACTTCTGTGTTGATTTAACAAATTTCCACCTACACAGAGGCTTGCTGTGGATTTCTTAAAAGTTTATACACTCTTTAAAACCGTGATAAGCTCTATGAGTATAAAAAGGACTGTTCTAGTAGAAATTGGAGAATTCAGTGGAAAAGAGTGGTCAAGAGCCTTTGACATCTCAATTCCACTGTTGTTTTGTTGTGAGTTTTTGTGACTGCAGCACTGCCTTGAGGTCCTGGGAGCAGGACACCCAAATTATTCTCATGCAGTAGGGCACAGAAGCAGTAGAATAGCCCTTCTTGGGGTGGAAGGAGCAACTCAGTGTTGAGAAGGCTGTTGGACCCCCATATCTCCACTGACCAACAGAGCTGTTAATAATGTCAGTATGCTGACATATAAAACTTGGATCCTACTAGTTACTTTATTTTGGGTGCCAGTTGTTCTGTCCTAACTCAGTATAATTTAGTTTTCATTATTATTTTTTCAGATCTTCTCATCTCACTTTCCTATCCTTTGCCCATCCATTGCCACTTTTGTCTCCATCTCCCATCTCCCATGTTCCTATTTATCCATCTCCCTGGCTCAGTTTTGTCAGCTCCGTGTTTGACCCTACATTAAAACCACTGTTGCTCTTTCATTTTTTTTTTTATTAAAAGCAACCTCTCTGTATTCCTCATCCTTATCTGTACTTGGTAGTTGATAAAGATTTCAGAGAAGGGATTGTCTTCCTGCATGTTTATATACTGCTTACTCCATCTGAGACCGTAAAGCCAAAGCAACAATTAAAAAAAAAATCAGTTTTCCACTGATGTGCCTACTCTGCTTAAAAATTATAAGTTCAAGCAATTAGGGGCTCAGGTGACTCCTCATGTAACTACAGTTATGTGACTAATTATGCTACCCTTTTTACTTCACTAAAACTTACACTTGAAAGAGCATGTATGTATGCAAGAGTGAAAAACATTTCTGGATTTCTTTGCTTTTGTGTTCCTAACGGTTGCTTATTAATTTGAACATGTTTTGGAGAAAAAGTGGTGGCCTGTGAATGCAATCTAACCTTCAGCCAGAACTGATATCAAGTAACTTTACAGTTTGGTATCTGACTGCTCACAGTGCTAGAAAAATGTATTGGTGCATGTGCATTTAGCTGCACGTCGTGCTTTGTGCACGCAGTACTTGTACTATTTCCCCAAGAGTAAGGGAGTTCATACACATACAAACACATGTATGTTTACTACTATTTAGTTTTGCTCGGCATTTATTTATGGGCAAGAGTAGAAAAGAAGGAATAAATGTAAGAAAGGAAATAAAAAGCATTTAAAATCACCTAAAGGATTATTTCAGCTATATGGACAAGTCCATGGGACAAGTGAAGATGCAGCCAAGGACATGGAGAGGTAGATGAAGACACTACAGAGTCCTGGCCCTGGTCTGGGAAGACATCCTGCTTCCGTCCAGGCTTGGCATCAATTGGTTGAAATGTAATTTTGTGAAAAAGGACCTGAGGGCCCCAGTGGACAACAGAGGGCACATAAGCCAGCACTGAGCAGCAGCTGCAGTGAAGAAGACCAACTGCATACTGGGCAGTAATAGTGTTTCTGTAGCCTGTAGGAAGGAAGTAATTATTCTCCTCTATTTAGCACTTGTGAGACTCCGTATGGAGGACTCCATCCATTTTTGAGCTTTCCAGTGCAAGACAGGTATTGGCATGCTGCAGCCAGTGTAGTGGAGGGCTACCAAGATGATTAGAAGCCTAGAGCACATGACAAGGAGAAGCTGGGAGAGTTGTGTTTGTTCAACAAAAAAGAACAGATTAATGGGAGATCTTGCTGCTTTCAGGTACTTTTTGGTAAACAGTAAAAAAGATAGAAACAGGCTTTCCTTAGAGGTGACAGGATGAGAAGCAGAAGACACAGGTTGTTATATGGGAAACTATGATTAGACACAAAAAAAAAAAAAGAAGGAGAAAGAAAATCCCAGCCATAAGTGCCCAGAGAGTCTCTGGACTCACCATCCTTGAAGATATTCAAAACTGAACTGGACAAAGCCCACAGGAATCTGACATAGTTGGACCCACTTTGAGAGGAGGGTGGAACTAGATGACCTTTCTGACCAAAACTATTTTATGATTTTCACAGAATCACAAAATGGTAGGAGTTGGAAGAGACATCCAGAGACCATCTCATCCCCCTGCTTGAGCAGGCACACCTACAGCAGGGTGCACAGGTCCACGTCCAGGTGGGTTTTGAANAGAACTGGACACAGTACTCTCGATGTGGCCTCACTAGGGTGGAGTAGAGGGGGAGGATGACCTTCCTCAACCTGCTGGCCACACCAGCACCCCCGGATACCATTGTCCTTTTAATGCACCCCAGGATACCATTGGCCTTCTTGGCCACAAGGGCACAGTGCTGGCTCAGGGTCACTTGCTGTCCACCAGCACTCCCAGGGCCTTCTCAGCAGAAGTGTTTTCCAGTAGGTCATCCCCCAGCCTGTACTGGTGCCTGGGGTTGTTCCTTCCCAGGCGCAGGACCTTACACTTGCTTTTGTTGAATTTGATGAGGTTCCCCTCAGCCCAGTTCTCCAGCCTGTCGAGGTCTTGCTGGATGGCAGCACAGCCTTCTGGTGTATCAGCCACTCCTCCATTTTGTAGCAGTTAAACTCATAGCACTGTAAGAGTGGAGCTAACATCCTTGCCTGTGTTACAGGGCCGTTTGGGGCAGTCTACAAAATATGTGGCAATAATGCATGTGGCTGTAATGCATCAGTTGTATTGACTACAGATACATTTATTTCACAGCTTTGAAATTTCATCAGAATGCACTGTGTAACAGCACTGATACTTCTGTCTCTTATAATGCAGCTTATACATAGCCATGGTAGCTAATAAGATGCTTTCTGATACAGTGAACAAGCCATATTAGCAAGCTAGAGAGATCTAGCAAGTGCTGTGCCATCTTTATCAGAAAGCCATTTCAGTGTCCAGGAAAGAGTGAAAAGGAGGGAGAAAAGAGTGAGCAAGACATGAGGAATAGTCATCATCCAGCTGATTAACTGACTTTCTGACCCAGCTAGTGCTTTAATGGCCTGCTCCAGGGGACGTACAAGAAGTAGACTTGCATGTAGATGTGCAGGATAGCACTGTGAGAAAGTAGAGCTGCCAGTTATTATCATGTACTATACTTCTGAGGATAATTTCTCTGAGTACGGAAGTAAGGGTACTTCCTAGCTGAAGAGCTTTTGTCTATGGTCAGGCTAACCCTATTTGGTTCTCTTGGCTTGTGATGTCCCAGGAGACCCTCCTGGCCCATTCCAAGATTAGAGATTCTTTGTCATTTGTTACAAAATAACAAAGAGCAAAGTCACTGAATGTAAAGTGCATGGGGGGTAGCAGGAATAGCTTTAAATGGGTTTTGTAATGTTGAAATGGAAGTGTTCTCTGACCTTTCTTAATCCTAATTATTGTTTATGAAAGAACAAGTGCTGCTAAATAAAAGATATACTCTTAATTGTTGAATTAACTGTAATTACATGGCATTCTGAAATATTTCATAATTTTGTAATTGCTTAAAGTGTTGGTATTTAGTGAACATAATTTACAGTAATTCCTTTATTCTTTCTTTGTCTAACCAATAATCATCTTTGTAATAGGGAATAGAATCATGAACTGAACAAAACTGTACACGTAAGTGTTCAAAACATTTCTTTTTGTCTTTTGTTTCAGTAGGAATCCAAAACAAAGTTAATCTGATCAACGGGGATCAATAGAAAAGTGAGTGAAGATTCTTATTTCTTTGAAGCCAGTGAAGGCAATGAAATAATCCTCCTAAACAATGAAGGCCTTTAATTCAGAGTCTTGAACACTGAAAGGCATTGTGAAGTGGGATTTGCAGTGTTTCTGGTTTTAATTTAAACTGTACAAGCAGGTGCAGTAATGGGAGGTGAATTACTCTTATTACATTGTTGCAGTAGTATACGACAAAAACCACAGAAAAGTCCCAGACCTGATTTATTAATGACTGGAATAGTAAAAAAGTCTTAGAAGAGCTTCGTTCTGTCTTACCCTCCATCTTCACCCCCAGTTTTAATGTATCCATCTTCTTCCTTTCTTTGTGATTTCCTTAGGTCTACAAGCTGAAGGACAACTATGTACTTGCGACTCGGCACCCCTGCGAGCTGGCCACCTCTGGTAGCAAGGTCAGTTCTTCAGCCTCCTGCTACTTGGTGCCTTCACCTGAAATGCAGATAATGGGCTGGACTGCAGAGGGCCTTTCTGTAAATTTTTGGGGCTGAGGAACACACAAGACAATGCGGGATGGGTCCACCACTGTGAATCACAGGTGGTTGGTTCATCAGATGGGTGACACACAGCCAGCAGGGCAGGGACTTGCCAGCCAGGCCCTCATCCCACTGTTCTTGAGTGAGGGGAGCAGGGCAGGCCCGGGGTGGCAGTGGGGGTGAACTGAGACTCCAGAACACTTAGCATCACTTTGCCTAAGGAATGTAAGTTGGCAAAGCAGGATCAGGTCTGGTGGCAGCAGCCAGGGTCCTACTTAGCCAAGCGACCACCAGACAGGTCCCGCAGTGAGGTGGCAGGTCTGAGGTCAAGCTGGGATGTCAGCCCATGTGTCAGGGTCCAGTCCAGCAGAGTGCATGGCTGAGCACTGTGGTGGACCTAGAGACAGGCACACCTACAGCATAGCTGAGGCAGGAACTGATGGCCTTGGGCTGAACTGAAACAGGGGCCCTGGGCCATGGACAAGGGTGTCAGGGGCCACCCAGCCAGGGCTATTAAAGCCTATTAGTGCCCTTAGGGCCTTGATAAGCATATGAGACAGCAGCTGATCAGTAATCTGAGACCAGGAGTAACAGGTGGATCTTTGCTGGAAGGTGCAGTATTGGACAGAAGACAGCATGCAAAGAGGGGCACTCCGGCTCATGCTAAGGCAGCAAACCAAGCTGGCCAAAGGAGAGCACGAAGGATTCTGGTTATGCTGAAGCTGACGGCAGTGTTTTTATGGACAGCAGTAGGATGATGATTTCACTCTCTACATTTCTGTCTGCTGCACAGGCTTGTGAAAATGCATCATGCAATAGGACCCCTGTTGTCAGTCACCATTAACTTGTCTGGGGTGAAAAGAGTGATTTCCTAGTAATCTTCTCCTGACTTCTTCTACCTCTTCTCCCAATTCCCTTACTTCATGTTCAGTTAGAGTCTAGTTGGCAGAGAAAATATTAGTATTAAATATTTATATTCAATATTTTCAGTTCCGTATCTCTTGCAGAAGGAACTGAGGAATGATTGATTGTTCTCTGTGTCTTGATCTTTCACTTTTTTTGTCTGTCTTTCCTTTTCTTGTAATGTGAGAGGAAGGTCACCTTTTGAACCTTGGGTTAAAATGTTTGTCTTGGCCCTAGGCTGAACTTGCTGATTTTGATACTTCATGTCTTTGTTTGTAGGATCTAGGAAGGTATAGATGGGCAAAATCAGGCTTATTGTGGGTTCACAACTTCAATCATGATGACTGCAGTCATTGTGAGGACCATTTCAAATGTATTTATTTCATGTTGTCTTTGGGATTTTCTATCTACCTGCAAGAAAAAATACTGTCCTCCAACTCACCTACCTCCAGGAACTCAGGGACCCACAACCATCAAAGCTGTCACATAAGATTGGTTTCATGGCATTGGGGGGAGAGGCATGATGCCAGAGTGCTCTTCTTATCTTCAAACAGCATCTCCCTGAATAAGGTCCTCTTTGTTTCAGGAGCCATGGGTGTGTTTTGTATGGACTGTTCATTTATTTTTTCAGTTGCAAGTTCAGAGGTAACAAGGGTTGCACTAATTGCCTAAATAAGATGTGGAATTTAACAAATTATAATGTTCAATAACACAATTTTCTTTGACAAAAACAACACAGGTAGTGCTTTCCTAGTCTGATGGCACTGGGAACTAGAGTTGATTCAGAAGTGCAAGAATGAGATTCTAATAGCGTAAGAAAATAAAAAGTGCTATTTATCACTGTTTCAGTGTCACCAACTTGTTATTTTTATTGTTCTTCAGAATAATGGGATTTATTGAAGCAGTTTATCCTCAAGTCACATGATATATATTATGCATGAAGAACACCGAAGAGGATTCTAAATAGCAAAACATATAAAAGCACCTTAAATTTAACAGAAGCCCACAGTGAGAAGAGCTACACCTTAAAAACTTATCTATTTCTGTCTGGAGCAAGCAGAAAACAAGTACATATGGAAAAGAAAAAGTTCCATTATTAAAACCTCACAAATCAAGATATTTCCATAGTTACTGCTGTGTTCAAATGAAAGAAGATAATTGCGTATATGAAAGGTTTTCAACAGCTGTCTTTGGAATCAAATAAAGAATTAGATAAATATGCTGGCTGCTGTACATCTGGGATATATACACCATCACTCAATATTCACAAATTGCTAAATGGTTGTTGGACACCTGAAATTCTATTGATTACTAAAGCTCAATAATGTCTGAAAGACTTGTTCAAAAGAGCAGGCAAGCAAACAAGCAATTACATAGTACTGGGTCATTTAGCATATACAAAATTCACTATGATAAGAGCAAACATTCTGACCAGATAAATAACCTTAGTTCAGTACAGCAGCAGCCGTAACAGGAAACCTTTCAAATGGTGATTACATAAAATTAAGGATGATACAGTGAAAAAGAGTATTGTAAATCAGACAGCAGGGAATTTCAAGGATCACAAATCCTTGCCTAATATAAATTACAGCAATAAATTCTAGCATGGATTGTTTCTTTTATAACAATGGTTACCAAGAAAATAGGAATTGTGAGCTAAAATTCCAGGACATTTAAATCATTATAGTCTCTAGAAGTTTAAATGTTTCATTTAGTTTCCAGCTTGCTGAAAAGTGAACACAAGCAATAGATATAAGAGTATTTGATTATATAAATTAACATCTGTTTGCTTAGATTCTATATTAAGTCAGCAAATAGCACTCTTAAGGTAGTTATTATGGTAACTGGAAATAAATAGTTAACCTTATTTCTTCTCTCATAGATTTTTAGCATGACTCTAGTGACATACATTCATGTATCAAGAATTCCGCTGAAAACTGTGGAAAGACACCAGTATAAAACTGGCGGGTGAGTCAGTCTCAGCACTTGGCAGAGGTCCCCTGGATCTTCTCGTTATTACAAAACACTCAAAAAACAACTGCCTGAAAGATGAGAATAGTAATTTCAGAACATTTCTTTTAAGATTAACTCCCAGAGTGCTGTGCCTTGCTTTTCATCTCACTGGAGTTATTAGTCATCTCTCAGATGGCTTAACAGGGATGGTCATTGTACTGTAACCCTGGGCTCCAATTGTGGGTATGTCCTTATGTTGTAATTAGAGAAAAGATATTGCCGCAGAGAAAACTGTAATAAAAACATGAACTGCTCTGGCTAGTATTAATCTATTTTGATATGAAGTGTTCTGGCATCATGGGAAGCCAAAGATTTTCTTCACGTGGTTTACAAACAAAAGAAGACACTGCAAGACTACATTAAAACACAACTCCAACAATGCTTATAATTTGGCCTGAGGTTGACTCCATAGTACCTGCAGGCAATCTCATGCAATGCAAAATACCACTAGTGAGTGCCAGCTCTCTGTAGAAAGCAGCTCATAATGGACGTTGGCTAGTCATCATGCCTTTATGACTAGTTAAATGCCAAAGCAATGTTTTGCATAAATTAACCTAGATTCCCATATATTTCTGGTCAAATACTCCCAAAAGAAAAATTCTTATGTTGCGCATAGCATGTTCCCAACCTTTGAGAATAGACAAAAAAAAAAATAAAAAGGCTGGATGAAAAATTTCATGTCTGTTCTTAGGATTAAAATTTCACTGCCCTTAAAGTCTTTAACAGGTCCTGTTCAAAACCAGAGCTTCAACTCTATATCCAACTATATGAAGTGTTGAGTGGTAAACATTTTCTGTAATTTCCCTGCAGAATGATAATGGTTTGGGACCAGCCTCTGACTACTCTGTTCGAAGAGAAATGAGAATGACAAGTGTACAATTACACAGTGTCATCTGATGCCACTGACTGTGTGATATAGCGGATTATCTGTGAACATAGATTATACACAGCTGATGCCCCTGAATTGTTGTGCAGTTCTTCAAGAAAATGTAAGTGAAGATTTGGACCCATTATTTATTAGTATTGAGTACTTCCACAAGATACTCTGTTATATATCTTATTCAACATACTTTGTGGCTTCAGCTAAACTGGAGCCATTCCTGGAATAAGAGACAAACATTAGTAGTAGCTCTAACGCCTTTGCCATAAGGCAAGAAGGAAACATAATTTCAATGACTCATGGAATTGCTTTATACAGGACTGGTTGTATTGGGACTTGCTGTTGAGCAGTGGTGTACAAGGTAATCTCTCAGAAGACCCAGAGTTATGGCACTCAATACATCTTCTGTTTAGGTGATGACAACATTGTCTGATACTAAGGGCACATAAAAAACTCATATATTTTATTTTTCTTTTATATGATTGGAGCTAATGAAAGTGTTAGGAGGTGTGCAATTTCTTTGCAGAGAGTTTGCTGTTTAGTTCCATTACATCAATAAGAAAATATATTAAAAGATAAATATGAAAAATTTTCTCCCTGTTTTCCAGTGTGTTTTGCCTTCACTGTGTCTGTCATTCAGGCAGCAAAGACTTTATGGTATAGAAGGTGTTCTTTCGTATTGTCAGTGTCTAAGAAATAGTAAGGTATGAGCATAGAGATTAAATTAATACGAAATTTTAAATATTATGTTTAGGATGGTGGAAATGTACCACATGTTCTGCAAAAATTAGTTATTTATATTCCATTTACCTATTATGATTCCTGGAATGCACTTCCACAAATGCTTGTATTTTTCTATCATACATTTCAGGTCAGGGCCTTGACAAAAGAGAATTAAGTATTGCATTGCTGGATAGTCTCTTCTTTTCTCAAAGCAAGGAATTATATTTCTAACAAGTCCTCAAGTGAACTTGCAATATTGAATTCTGCTGGATACCCTCGACTCCTGTGTTTTCACGGAGAAATTGTGGAGAAAAATGGAAGCACAGCCTCCTCAAAATCCCTTCTCTGTAACTGAGCCCAGTGTCTGGGTTCCCAGTTCTCATTTGCAAAGCCTGGGAAGGTTCAGTCTTCTTCCCTTGTGTTTTTTTTTTTTTAGAAAACAAAGCTGATCTTCTCTCTACTATAAATAGCTGCAGATGGTAATAATAGTACCAGTAAGCAACCAGGTGAATGCAAACCTTCCTTGAAATGCCCCCACCCCTACTGATGAGGAGGTCTGCATGCAACACCATCTGTCAGGGGTGCTCATTTTTCATTAACCAACTGGGGAGACAACATGAGCTCAAATGCCACCAGAAAAGAGACAACAGCTCTGTTTTAAATGCTGTACATTTGTTTAAAGAAAAATTTGTGAACAGAAAGTAGGGCTAAATGTATTAAATAAATAATTTGTTCTGAGTCAGATTCTGCTATGTTTACTCACACAGAAAAGTACTTTATTTAGCAGCTGAGTGAGCATTTCACGTGGAGTGAAATAGTATCTGAACCAAGAGAAAAGATCAGAAATTTACATTATGTTGTGGGAAATATCAGAAACTGTTTAACCATAGGAGTCTGTGGTTAGAAGGCTTCCAGTAGTGGTGGGTAGGTCACTTCATCTTAGTGTAGTCCATGCAGAAGGACTGTCTGGAGAGCTTACTCCATTTCTGAGAAGTTCTCTGTTGCTGATATTCAAATGATGATTTTCAGAGGCTTAAATCTCAGACAAGCTTAAATGAATTTTCAAAGGGACAGCAGGACCTGAACTAGTCCCCTGCTACATTCCTGCTTCCTACTTTAAGGCATATTTGAGGATCTTGTCAGAGTTGACACCAAGCAATTAGTAAGAAGAAATGCATATAATACATACAAATGCAGGATAACATAGGTTACAGAAGATATTAGGAGGTCCCCAGTCCAACTTCCTGCTCAGAGTAGGGCCAGCTATGGGATCAAATCAGGCTGTACAGGGCTTTATCCAGTTGGGTCTTGAAAACTTCTAAAGACAGACACTGCACAGCCTTTCTGGGTAACTTGCTCCACAGCTTGACTGTTTTCAAGGTGACAAAGTTTTCCTCATATCAAATCCAAGATGGCATGTTTTTTTGTGGCTTTTTTTCTCTTGAATGACTGAACGGCTTCAAATGAAACTATTCTTTGTGTAAAAGAGGTGTTAGTTCCCTACACCTTATTTTGTGTAGGATTTGATTCAGAGGGCATTTTCCAAAAATACCTATTAGTCTTGCTCTGCCAAATGAAGTAAATGGATACTTAGACACGTGGGACCTTTGGATACATCTAGATTAGGATGAAGGTAGCAGAGATTCTGAGGATCTTGACTCTTCAGGATGTACTTGAAATCTGCAGTAGGTATCCCAGGCCTTTTGCAGCTCTTATCCTGTTCTTAGGCAAGTAAGACTTATTCCTAGTAAAAACATTCACAAGTTTTGTGGGGTTGGCACTCTTAAGAGCGTGTTTCTGATATGAACAAAGAGAGTTTTAGAAGTGTTGCTAGCTTGTGTATTTTCAATTTCGCAATGGGAATCACATTAATGAGAACAACTGACTCAGAATGTTAATGCTTATTCTCATATGAGATAAAACAAGTAGACAAACTGACAACATCATCAGATTCGTGTAGCTGATCTTTTCTCTTTTACACAGTGCACTATTTCCAGGGAAAACAATAACAACAGCTCTAAAACTTCCTCTGGACAGTTAATTAATAAATCTATATCAATTAAGTTTAAACCACTGTTAACTACAAAACCAGAAGTTTAAATCAGCCATAAATTCAATTTTGTATTCCATCCCCACCCACTCTATCATGACAAGTAATTTCTAAGGATTGATAACAGGGATGATATGGAGGGTTGGAGATATATAGCACATTAGCTCTAGTTCACTGTTGCTACTGAACAGAACATGAGGGATAGAGAGCTTATGAAAACCAGAATGAAAACTTTTTAGATTCTTATATAGCAGCCATCATGTCTCCCTTTGTGCTACCCCTCATTGTCAAATCCTTCCACAACCAGTCCTGTACACATTCTTCAGGGAAAATTGCACTCAGCCACTTTTGCAGTTAGAAAATGTGTTGTGCCAGGTACTTTGGAAGATACATGCAGGTCCCAGAGAGTTAATATGACCCATCAGTGCTTAAGAGGCAGCCACCACTAGGCTCTTCAGCACATAAATGGCTCAGGATGCATCTAGGTTGGTGGCACAAGACACTGGAAGAGTAGAAAGTGCTGTTGTGGGAAAGTTACCTGGAGGGGAATATAGCACATACAATGAGCTATTACTGTATGGATGAATTATACTGAAAGTAGAGGACATGAGTGATCTGAGGTGATGTGGTTATGGATAAGAGGAATAGAAGATATGGGGAGGAGCTGCAGATGTGGACTAATGGATAAATTGCCTTTACTGAC
>VZTV01073390.1:0-102172 GCA_013400875.1 Anhinga rufa | reverse complement strand
TTTTTTTTTTTAATTTAGAGGTGTGAGGATCTCTCTGATTAGATCTGTCAAGACAGGCAGTGCCTTCCTCCAGCATCCCTCATCGTCATTATTGCACGTGGTTGCTGAGTCCTTCCAGCCGGATGATATCACGCATGTGGGCGCTCAGACTGCGTGCGTGTCTACAGGGCCTCTGTGCCGGCCAGGGCTTTTGGCTGGTGCTCCTGCAGACAGCTTGCTTTGTCCTCACCATGCCTTGGGGCACTTCTTCTTCACCTCCTCCTCCTCCTCATTGTGTTCATCTGACCCCCAGGAGGCTTCAGACTCTGTCCTGGGGCTCCCCTCGGAGCCTCATGTGAGATGATGGGGGGCATGTCTCTCACCAGCACCTGAGGATGCCTCTCTCAGCTCTTGCCCTCCTGTTCTTTTGGCTGAGAGCGATAACTTTTCTACTGCAGCTTCAGAGGAGAGTTTTGAGCATTTCTGCCCAGGCGGCTGCTGGATTAGTGGGGCTGCACGTCGGTGGGCTTAGCACGTTGGAGACGGGGATTGCACTGTCAGCAATGCCTCATGTTAATCAGCAGCTCTGCTGAACCATGAGACAGCCCAGCCAGGCATCGCCTCTGATGATAAATGCAACGCTGTAGCCAGGTGAGCCCTGCCCATACCTGTGATCCTCTGGCAGCTGCCTGCAACACGCGGGCGGCTGCCGTGGGTCTGTGCCTGGTGGTTACTGGCGCCTTGGGGCAGGATGGGGATGTGGGGAGGGCAAATAACAATGCATCGCTGGGTTAATCCCTTCTGGGGCTCAGCTTCTGGTATCGCAAGGGTTGTGTTTGCCTCTTGCCTGGGCTGATGCACCGACATGCTTCTCTCCGGCTCCTTCCTCCAGCGTCTGTCAAAGGAGAAGACACTGAAATGGCAGCACTGCTCTCCTGTGGATTTATCCAGGAAGAAGTTACAGCTCTGGGAGATGAACAGGATAGAGGGGCTGCCGCCAGATGAGCTGCTAACAGCAACCGCTGTTCCTGCAGCACCTTCTGTACAATAGAGCCGTTTGCAAAGGCATCGCACGAGGCTGAAACTGAGGTACAAACTGAAGCAGCTTCCTCCAGATCCCAGGGTCAGAGCTGCCCATGGGCAATGCCAGCTGCTCGCTGCCACCGCAGCCGCCCGCCATGTGGCTGGGGACAGATGCTCTTCCAGCCTGGAGTTTGCTCCATCAGGCTGATGAGAAAAGAAGCAGCCAGTGAGAACCTCATTAAATCTCTCTTTCTGAGAGCTGTTTGCAGGACAGAGCTCTCTGAACACACCAGAGCCAGGATCAGGCCTCAGGCCTCCAGGTGTGCTAAAAGTGGAGACTGGCTGCTCTTGTGGTGTTGGCTCTTCTTTGCAGACTCCTGCGAGGGTCCCCACGCTGCTGTGATGTTTTTTTTTATGGTTTGGGCAAGCAAAGAGGAAGGAGGAAACTGGAGCAGCCGCCTGGAGGTACCTCCCTGAGGGGGAAAAGCCAATGCTGGGAGCTTCCCAGGGAGGTGATTTTTGGTACATGTGACAGCGGAAATGCTGATTACCTGCTGCTGGTTGGGCGGCTAAGAGGATCAAAAGGAAAAAGCAAAGACATGAGCATTGCCAAAGGAGAGCAGCGAAACCCTGCAAGGGCATGATTCTGAGCTGGCTGCTCTGCAGCAGGAGGTCCCAGCACGAAGTGTCAGCTCCCCATGCATCTTCTGTATTGGTCCTGGCATGTGCTTGGCACGCTGCCGTGCCCGGACAAACCCTCCGGCATGGCCAGCAGAGGCTGCCGTGCACTGCTCGGTGAGGTTGGGATGGAAGGGGGCAGTACTGCTGGCACGCCGAAGCATCCAGCAAATGCCTTAGTTGTTTTTCCACCAGAGAGTGGTGCTTTGGAAACCAAACCTTGCATCTTCCCCAGGCCACAGCTTACGGCTGGCATTGCTTTGGTCCATAACCCATGGGCAGTGTTGACTTACTCCGTTTCTCAGAGCCATGATGAAAGTTTTACTGTGCCAAGTACGTGGTGATTACTGATTCAGTAGCCTACATAAAGGCTGCGTGGGTACAGGATTAGAGCCTGTTAACACAGCTGGGCTGGCGGATTTGCCACTGTTTCACAGTAATCCTCTCTTCTTTGCATGGGGTGGATTACACGTCTGTAACAGCACTTGCTGCAAGCAGTCTGGCCGTTGTGCCAGTGCTGGCCCCGGACTGCCTCTGCTGCTTTGGACCTGGGGTGAGTCCTCTTTGAGGAGCTATACCCTGGGCAAGGAGTGTGTGGTTGGTTAAGCAGTGCTGAGCCTGCCTAATGGGGGGGAACACTGGTGTCTTTGTGGCGTTGAGGCAGATAGCCCAAAATAACATGATAAGGTAATAAAGCTCTCAGAGACACAACCATGAGGGCAGATCCGACTCCCACCCGACTGTAGATATCTCCATCTTGGACATCTCTGTTTGACTCTCGGGGAATCCACAGTCCCCAGAGAGAAACAGGTACTGCTGGGGCATAAGGTGCCACCTGGAACAGGACCATCAGTGGTTTGGGGAGCACCTTGGGTGAGCGGTGGGAGTCTCACTGAGATGCTGATGTCGGCAGCATGCAGTGCGTGCTGCATGTCACCAAGAGGTGGGCTGGAGCCTGCTCCACTCTGGAGTCTTCCCACTCCCACTGGGGCACTAATGGGCTTTTCCATGTCCGTGCATTTCTCTAGCACCCATTTTGCCTGGATGTAAAGCTCCTTCCAGTGTAACACTTAGAAGTGTGGAAAGAAAAGCAACAGGGAGCGTGGTGATTTTTGGCATCGAACTCACACCTACTGTACTCACAGGTTTTTATGCAACGACACCTTATTTTTTCATTGCCTGGCAAGGCTCAGCCCAGCGCCTTCTTTCAGGCTTTTCTCTTGCCACCAGCCCTGCCCCAGGGAGAAGCAACTCTCGGCCTGCCTGCATCCTCCTGCTTCAGACAGCTGAGATGCTTGTGAGCCGGCTGAGGGTCACTCCAAGGATTTGGGGCGGATTGGCTGTTATTTAAGCAGTCTGTGCTGATCTGGATGTTTCCCTGCGCTGCTGCTGCTTCTGGTGGTGTCCAGCCAGCCTGGCCTTGGGCCACCGGCACGACTGTGGGTGCCATCACTGTCACAGCAGATGATTACGCTCAAAACCACATCTCGTTGCGACCCAACTGTTTGTGTGAGTTGAACTGGGATTCAGGCTGGCTCCATCCTTGTATTTTCCCTTTTGCTTTCTGCTCAGAGTGCTTGAGGGGGCGGGGAAGGACAAATTAACCCTCTTGCGTGGCAAATGCTCTGTGTATCTCACTGTTGTGAATCCAGACGGCTCATTTTTATGCTGTGCCACGCACCTGGAGCGCTGACACGGTGTGAATGTGTTCAGAGCTAAAAAGAGGATCAGAAATCGCCCTTCCCTTGGGGGGCTGTTTTGCAGTAAGCAGCAGCACAGATGTGTCCTAGGGTTTTGATGACTCCAGGAAGGAAGGGAGCACTTATCTCCGAGGCACCAGACGCATGCAAAACGGCAAGGCGCTCTTTCCTCTGATGAATGAAGTGACGGCTCTTGCTGTATAATTCTCCATTGAAAAGAGATGATTGAACGCATCTGGCAGTTGCCTTCTCTCGTGTCGCTCCTGGGTGATGAAGTGGTCCTTGTCCCATGCAGGCAAAGGAAAGGTCTGGTTGAGGAGCAGGAGATATTACTCCCAGAACAGTGAGTGCTTCCGTGGTAGGTTTTTTCCTCCCCAAAGGTTAAATTGGCAGGGCTGTTCCTCCAGGACACTCAGGGCAGGTGGGACTGTGGGTGTGAGTGCATTACCTTCGGATCCATCAGCATTGCATTGGAGGTGGTGAAATGCTCAGCCTTGCTAGGACTTCCCCGAGAGGTTGTCATCCCCCATCATTCAGACTTTGGGGCAGAAATCTGGTGCAGCCTGATGCGATCATTTACACTTTCAGGTTAATTAACTTTGGCTCTGTGTTCTTTGTGTCTAATATTGACTGTCTGCTTCTATTGAGGAACCAGAAGCACTGCCACTCTGCAGAGATACCTGTGGGCATGTGACACTACCACCTTAGCAGGATGCAGCTGTCCTCAGGTGATCGTTTTCAGCTGCATAAATAATCCACGAGCCGCTAACAACATTCCTATTAGTCTGCAACAGGCTGTGAAATCTGGTATATTGGCTGTGAAATCTGGTATATTTGCTGTGACAAATGTATAAAAGGTGCTAAATTTGCCGATCGTGGCAGTGGCTGCAGACCATGGAGCTGGCAGCACCATGTCTCGCCTCCTGCTCCCCAGCAGGGTCTTGATGGCATCTTGCCTATTCCTCCACGGGAATTTGCAGTAGCATCAGTGTTGCTTTTCCACAAAAGCCTACTCTTTTGGCCACTTTGGCTGTGCCTCCTTGTCTTTACAGTGATTTACAGCCCCACCAGGAGCTGCTACAACAACTTGTTCCAGCTGTGGAGAGGAGGAGAAGCCACCTCCATCCCTCCTGCCACCCTGTCACAAGTAATGCTGGGCTTCCCCAGGACCTTGCGCCCGTACTGCAGATGAATGGAGCTTGCTTTTATCTTTCATTGCTGGTCATCTGCCAGAATTACAAGATGACAAGGGGTAAGCACTGGCTGGGATGTTCAGGGGTGATGAAGCAGCCCTGCCTCTTAGCCTTGCTGCCTTTTTAATTATTTTCAAACAAGCTTGCTTGTGGAGCGGGAGAGGATCTTGGCCGCTGCTCTCCCAACCCTGACTCTGTGCTGCGATGATGCTGAGAAGCGGTGTGCTCTCTGGGCTGCAGTGCTGGCGGATGGACTCTGGGACTCTGTCCAGCTCCACCTCCTGCACCCCGCCATCTCCTCTGCTGCAGGAAGGCAGCAGCTGAGGGCTGCAGTCTCCTGGTGGGGTGTGGGGACGGGCACAGCATCCTCTGCTGGTCCCTCTCCTCTTGCTTGCTGGAGGATTGGTCACAGGGAGACCTTTGAGGAGGGCAGCGCAGACAGTTTGCGCAGGCAGGGTAGGATGGGAGGGAGAAATCATTTTTTTCTCCAAGGGACAATGACAGCAGCCGAGTGCCCTTGTGATGGTCCCCACTCCGTGGTGTTAGTGGGTGGCTCCCTGAAACCCTGCATGCACAGCGCCGCCGTGCCCTACCCCTGCCCGCCTGGGCTGGGGGTAGGAGCAGCCCCGTTGTGTGGGACCAGAGCAAGCATCAGTGCTGCCCGAACACCACATGCATCCAGGCGCTGCTAAAGTGCAGCAGCTGTGTCGTGGTGGCGATGGTTCGGGGGGCGTGGGCATATGGGGTGTGACGTGGTCTCACCCCGTGCTGCAAGGATGCTGTGGGGTGGATAAGCTCTGATCATATTTATATGAAGGCTATATTCTTAGATGCACTTAACCGTGACATCCTGGCCATATAGGTCACTGGGAAATTGCTTTTCTTCTGCTTTCATTCTGCAAACCGGCAGCTGCGCTCTCCTTTCCAGTACGCTCATCAAGGAGCCTCTTGCCTGCTGACCTTTGTGAGGATGGCCTGTGTCCCTGCACCAGCGTAATGTGGATTTGCGGCTGTGTCTTGCTTACAACCCAGATCAGGTTCAGCTGTAACTAAATTTAGCCACTGCTCCATAAGGGTTTTATAAGCTGGATTTCGAGGCACTGCTCCTGCTTGGCAACTGCAATTGTTTGCACCTTTGAATGGGGAGATTAATGGAATGAATGAGGGATGACCCGGGATGCTGGAATTTCGGCTGGGTTCATGTCCCCTGCCCTCACTTTGATCTGCGCCAGGACTGGCTCGAGGCAGCCACTTGCGAGATTACTCATGGGGGCCATTCCTTTGCTCCTTGGCTGCCCATGGACGGAGGATTGCTGCCACTGAAAACGGCTGCCTACCTTTATCCCGGCGGTTTGCAAGATCCGTCACTGCTGGGGACGACGCGATGCACCCCACCAATGGAGGTGGGAAGGAGTGATGCACATGAGCGGTGAAGCAGAAGGTCTGGGCTCTACCCGAGGGTGCTCCCAGCTCCTGTTGGAGGGGGGAGCTTGGGGTGACGTGGGTGGCTCCCGGCTCTTTGGCCCCTGGCTTCTCCCGAAACAGAAGAAGGCAGGGGGACAATGAGCGTGAGCAGCTTGTGGGTGCTTTCAGCCCAAATCCTGAGCGCCAGGTGAGTGGTTGCAGCAGTCAGCGGCACAGGAGGGGAGCGGAGCCTGGATTCATCCCAGCACAGTGCAGAGCAGCGAGTCAGACCTGTCTGAGGTCAGGACTCAGCAGAGATGGGGCATGAAGGGATTTATCTCCTTCCCTGGGTCCTTGTCATGCCATCTCCTGCTGCAGCCAGTCCTCCTTGGCTGCCCCAGTGGGTCGAGGTGCTGGAGCATTGCTCTTGGTGCTGCTTTGGGCATGGCTGGAGCATGGACGGGGGTCCCAGGGTACCGCAGGTATAGTTGGGTAGTGGCAGCAGGGAGAGCATGTCCCACTCTGCATCTTCTGTGAGGAAGAGACACACTGAGCTGCACTTCTGTCTCTTCTGTCTGGGCTGGATCCTTCCCTGAGAAGAGACGAACCCCTGGGATTGGGATCCCATAGGAATCTCCCAGCTCTTGGTGCGCTCCATGGGGTCCCTGTCACCATGGGACAGACCCCCGTGGTGCCGATGCTGCGTCAGGGCTTCCCAGTGGCTGCATTTCAAAAAGCTTTTGCAGCCACAGCGGCTGAGGGCGATTCGTGCTGAGATGGGAAGCTGCTCCCCATTTTGCTTGCATCCTGCACCAAAGCAGCGTGGTTGCTGTTGGAAATTCAGCGGCTGCTGGGTCCCTGCAGCAGCAGCAACAATGCCTGAGCCTGCTGTGCCGCTCTGCAGAGAGCAGGTTTGCAATCTTTGCTTGCAAACATCCAAGAAAAACCAGTTGGAGGGCTGGGGGGAGATCCCTCTTTGCAATTACTAGCTTTCAGTTGCCGGGATGTCTGTGGTGCTGAGCAGATGCCTGCTAATGGTGCATAGCAGCTGACACTGAAGAGCCCAAGGGTTAAATCCTGCCCTGGGCTGTGCATGGGTGTCTGCTAGCTGCCCCTGTGTTAATGGGAGCTTCGCAGGGCACCCCAAAATCCCCAGCTACCCCCCAGCCTGTGGCTGGTGCAAGCAACAACAGGTGACAGCCTGACTTGTGTCACCCATTTGCAGAGGAGCGATCAGAAAGCAGGATGCTGGGTGCTGTGCCTGTGAAAGCCCCATCCCAGGGTCTGCAGAGCCTGACCAATTTTGGAAAATTGTAGAGCAGGTATTTCTTCTGCCTCTTGTGCTGCTGGGAGCATGCTGGTGTCACCTGCGGGCCTGCAAATGGCCTGCTCTAGTTGGGGATGTCCCTGCTCACTGCAGGGGGTTGGACTGGATGGCCTCTAAAGGTCCCTTCCAGCCCAAACCATTCTATGATTGTATGAAATCCTGTGCTGGGGTGGCTGGTGGGAGCATCTGGGCTTTGAAGCAGTGGCTCTGGGGTTTCTCCTGCTGCCTATCCCAGCTTCTGCTGTGGCTCTGCATGGGGGAAGGCATGCAGAGAGCATCCCATCATCTTGCTGCCTCCTGCTCCAGCTGCAGTGCTCGGTGAAGTTGCTCTTCCTTCCTCCCTTCCCCACATTACCACTCACTGCTCAGGATCTCACCATCATCCCCCAAACCCCTGCCTGGCAGGACATGCCCCTTCCCAACCCTGTCTCCTGCTTGCCTTCACTCCCCTCTCCTCCAGGACCATTTTCCTGGCTGCATTTTCTTGCTCCACAGTGGCACCAAGCAGCCCGGGAGCTGGTGGTGCTCAGCCAGCTGGAAAAAGCATCTGAGTGATGGATGTCACCGAGAGCGGTGGCGAAGCCGTTGCAGCCTGGAGCTGGGAACCCGGCTGACTGGACCTGGAGGAGCCTCATGAACGGTTTCCTTCTGGATTTGTTTCCCCTGGGAGTGGTGAGCTGGCCTCGCCTGTGCGTTACCCGGCACTGAGCAGCATTGCTATGCTGGCATGCCAGCTCCCGTGCAGAGCATCCGTGGGCTCCTTCCTGCGTCTCGGGGACGGGGACAGAGTGCTGCAAGGGGTTTAGCTGGAAGAGGAAGTTGTGTCCAAGGGGAAGGTGCAACTCTCCGGGCTTTTGCAGCTGCAACCAGAAGAAAGTTGTGTCATGTCCTTTGGTGGAAGGCAGCAGCCAGGTGGCATTTTAATTATTGCAGCTGACAGCTGGGAAGGACGTGGCCTCAGAGGATGTTGGATTGCAGCCGTGTGTGATGTTTCTTTGTCTTGGGGTAAAGGTCAGCGTGGCTCCTCACTTGAGCCAGGGCCGTGCAAGCAAATGCCATAACGCAGTGGCTGCTGGTCTTGGTTTGTTGTCAGCAAAGGTGGGTATGGTCAGAACAGCCTTGGCTGAGGGGGGGTTTGTTTGAGCTGCCAGAGGGGATGGAGATGAGATGTGGCTGAGACCTGGCTTCTGGTGGACCATGCAGGCAACCATGGGGGCTGAGGAAGGCCAGACAGCCGAGCCTGAGATAAGGGCTGGGATTAATTTCCCTTTGATATTGACCCCCAGCTCCCTGGAGCCCTGGGGAGCTTGTGGGCTGGTGCTGTGGTGCTGCCCTTGCTCTGTACTGGGGGTCTGGGGCATGTTTTGGCTCAGGAATGAGCTCTGTTGATAGAGAAGGTGGTGGAAAAATACCCCCAGAGCCCTGTTCAGTGCCACTCTGGCTTGTCCAGAGAGCATCCCTTTGAAACTCTGCGCTGTCTGTCTGTAGAAGGTATAAAACCAAATTAATAACTTTAATTTGCTTGGCTGCCGCTGGCAGCTGGGGAGCTGGGCTTGGGGGACCTTTCTTGCAGGACGTTCTCCTGTTAACCACCCTCAGCATTGCTTCTATTCCAGTGAACAAATGTGACGCTTGCCTGGGTTGATCCAGATGCTTCGTGAGTGCGGTGGTTTGCATCAGACTGTGGGCCTGCCAGCCTTTTGAAAACAGGGAATAAACCCTGTGCATACCCCAGCCAGCCCCTAAATCCACACAGACACAAGTTGTGGGGTGCTGGCAGGAATAAGCATTGTCCCGACCTGCTGCATGGAGGCACCACTGCCCCCGGTGGGGTCTGGGGCACTGCGAAGACCATCCCGGTCGTCTTCCCAAAACTTCCCTACGCTCAGTAGAGAAAGTCTGCAATGCCGATGGCCACTTATCCATCACGTGGACTTCTTTTTTATATAGCTGTAAATGAAGCTTCTCGGTGCAGATTTCCCTTTGGGATACAGCGGATCCTCCATGAGGCTTGGCAGCGTTGGGATAGGAGGACCTGAGGTTTTATCTGCTGTGATTTTCATTTAGGACGTTGATTTCTGTTGGCTTATCGAGCTATTTCTCCTCCGCCTCCTGCGTCTCCGAGCTCCCGGGTGATGTGCTGGAGGGCTGCCATCATGCGCCTCCTCTAATTATCTCCTTTTCTCCTAATTTACCATTATACCTTACAAACCATGTTTAATTCCAGCGGGATGGTTACAGGTGATCTCCTAGCGCATCGTTTTAAAATGCTAACTCCCTAAGCTGGGGACAGCTGGCAATTTCCATCCTTGGTGCCAGCGAGCTGTGCCAAAATGGGTATTTCTGTGCGGGCTGCCTGTGGAGGGGGACCTTTGGAGCAGATAATGAGCTTTGCTGGGCTGGGAAGGTCACAGCCACTATCTCATTACTTGCCCTTGTGGTTTCATCCTCTTATCGAAATGCATCAGCGTAATAAAAGAAGCCAGCGTGCCAGCTCAGGGCATGGGTTAGTTTTAACTGGCAGGAGGCTTCTTGAAGCTGGGTATGAAGGCATCAGGGCAGGGTCTGCCTGTGGGCTTTGTGGCCATAGCTGGCTGCCAACGGGACTTTTTGGTGTGGGGAGAGGGGAGCTGAGTTGCTCCTGTAGAATGAGGTGAAAATGTAGTGCGAAGCGCCCTGAAAATTGGTCATCTCCTCTCACATCTCCCCCTGCCCATCCATGCAGCCCCGTGGGGTCTGTGTGTCTCATGAGGAAGAGCTGGGTGGTTCATGTTTGGCTGGGGGGGTGTCGGATGGGAGCACAATTAGGAATTTGGGGGGACAGGACCCTGACACCTCCCTGCCTGCAATCACAGAAATGGCAGAGCAGGGGGACCTGACGTGTTGCTCCAAGCTTGCAGGAGCTGCGTTGCCCATTGTGGCACTGAGGATATGCAGAGGGCTCTGCTCTTCTTTCCTGGGGGATTTCCACCCACTCCCCATGCTAACGATACAGCCTTAATGCCTTTATAATGTGGTGCTCACAGGGGAATATTTATTGAGCTCAAGCAGGTAGTTATCTCCATTGGTGTGACAGCACCACTGAGTTGCTTCCTAGACTCCGTGATAGCTACAAATGGAAATAGAGAGGCTGAGCAGCTGATGCTGTAGAAGAAACCCATGTTCAGAGCTTGCAAACACTTTTCAGTTCAATCATTTCTGCCTAGCAAAACTACATGTGACTGCATCTCATTAGAGAGCCTTAATGATGCTGAAGACTGATGTGTGTTGGAGCGCACCCGTGGGACACTTGCACATAACTGTCCGCACTGGAAAAAATAGCAGGTTTGCAAGAGCCTGGTCTATGGGTTTAAATTCACCCCGGCCAGTTTGATGCTGGGATTGATCCTGCAGAAACCTGCCTGTGGACTGAGCTGTGAGCAGCAAGAGCAGGTGGGAGCAATCAGGGATGGAGATAACATAAATGTAGGGTCAGGTCCTTCTGTGCTGCAGGTATTAGGTAGGAAGCAGGAGAGAGCAGAGGTGAATACAAAGCAAAACATCTTTTTTTAAATATGATGGGTTACACTGATTTTTTTTTTTTCCAAAGGACAGGCGCAAACTCATGTTCGTCCTTCGTTTATCTGATCTGAGTTTGGTTCCTGCCTCTTCCCGTGACCTGGGGGCTCCTTGAGGTGAGGCTGGGGATGGTCATGAGCTCCCAGGGGACGTGGTAGTATTCAGGACATCACTGGAAGCACACACGCCCACTGCTTATATTTTTCTGTATTATCCTGAGATATTTGTTCCCTCTGCTTCATGCTTGTTCACCTAAAATAGGAAAACCTGATGCTTTGTGTCAACTTTCCTGGTGATTCATTTCTGATGTTATTAAAGGAAACACTTCTTCCCCTGAATGAGACTCAAATCCTGCTCCTATCCAAAGGAGAGGTTTGATGAAGAACTGATGAAACAAAGCTTTTCTTGGACAAATCCTAGTAAAATCAGACCAGGTCATGGAAGCTGAAGCCCTGAGCCTGTTGCTTGACCAGGAGATACCTTGATATTCAGGTGCCGCCTGCAGCCCAAATTTAGAGTAACCTGCTAAGACCTGAATAAACCACATGTGAAATTCAAGTAGATGGAAACATAGACAATAGCCAAGTCCTGGGGATGGTTAGAAGTCTGTTAGACATTCAGAACTCTCTGGTTTTAGTCCTGAATCGTTTTGAGTTTTTCAGGCCAAGATTTATCTAAAGAGGACCTCCCTTGGTATGGCGATGAGTTGGCGCTAGCTGAAGCACAAGCACAGTTAATCTGCCTGCAAGTTGCCAGCCTGCCTCCAAACTCCTACAGAATTTCCATAAAAATCATATTTACCTACTTTTAAACATAAGAAGAAATTGACTGTGTCCCAACTTGCAGAGATTTAGGGGAGGGAGGAGGAGGTGCGGCCCTGCCTCTGTGCTCAGTTTCATGTGGGGTTGATTGCAAAGGAAGTGGTGAGGCCAAGGGGACTTGGTGTTTCAGTCTAATATGAAAAATAACCTAAAAATAGAGCTCTGAGGGCTGTCTCTCTCTTGTCAGACAATAGAAAGGCAGCTTGCAGTGTCCCATCCCCAGGTGAAAGTCCTGCACCCAGAAATCTCCCACTGGGCATCTGGTGCACCCGGGGTGGGCAATGCCTGCAATCACAGCGATGCTGAGCAGGGCGTGGGGGGCTGCGGTGATGGTTAATGCTACCGAGGGGTTCTCCTATTAGCCTAGATCGCGGTGTCCCAGCTGTCCCCTGCCTGGTGGCACAGGACAGGGTGCTGTGCATCCTGCAAGGCATTGCTTAGTCCATCCCATGAGCCCTCCTTCCCTTGCGCCCAGTGCGACTGCGTGTGTTCCCATGGCTGGTTGGGTCCCAAGGGCCCATTGTGGAGAGGACAGGGCCTTTGGCCATGGTGAATGTGTCATGGGGGCCAGGCCAGGTCCTTTGCTGTCGTCTGGGCTGTGCGGCTCTGGGGAGGAGCTGGGCATCCTTCCTCTCTGCCTCCTTGGAGCAAAGGGCTTGCTGGCTCCCAGCTTGAGCATCCTCTCCTGTCTGTGGCTGTCACCCTGGGGACGGTTGCCTTGTCCAGCTTTCTCCTCATCTGCAGGATAGGGATGGAGGTGGCTGCTCAAGATCTCGGGGCATCTGCAAAGGGCTGGGCTTGGCTGAGGTTTGTGTGAGCCCAGCCTGGGCTCTTGGGGACTGGTGATGGGGCTGAGGCATGGCAAGCTGGGCTGCTGCAAGAGATGGGGCATCATGAAGGCTTCGTAGGCTCAGAGCAGTTGGCTATGTTGCAGCCATCTCCTCGGAGATGATTCAGGTTTGGATGGTCAGACTTGAACTCTTTTTAGCACTGTGGATACGGGGCATTGCACAAAGCCCTGAGGTCCTGGGACAGGAGGAGGGGGGTGGTTGGAAGTCAGCTCTGGAGTCACCATGTGCCAGCACTGGCTCCATGACGAGCTCCTGGGCCGTGAGGGCTCTGCCGGGTGCTGATGTGTCCCTTCCTCCCTTCCTTCCAGGCTTGCCGCGATTTCCTGGACTTAGCTGAAACTCACAGCCGAAAATGGCAGCGGGTGCTGCAGTATGAGCGGGAGCAGAGGATCCGGCTGGAGGAGACCATCGAGCAGTTAGCCAAGCAGCACAACAGCTTGGAGCGAGCCTGTCGCGGAGCCCCCGGCCTGTCCTCCAGCAGCACCGGCATCACCAGCACCGTCAAGGGTGAGTGCTGGTGGGCCAGGCCATGGGGCTGGGGCTGGGTGCTGTTACAGGGGCAGAGCCCTCTGGAAAGCCCTGGATGGATGGGGGCTTTCTGCTTGATTGCTCCCAGCAAGTCAGCAGGGATGGGAAGGATGTACAAGGCAATGCCTTGTACGCCTGTGATATTTTTTAATGGATCCCATTATGCTATAATTGTCCCTAATTGTCCTGCTGCTCCTTGCTTGGGGACTTGGATGTCCCTAAGATACAGATGCGGGAGAGGGCCGTGTCCCCAGCTTGCTCGTGCTGTTTCAGAATATTTCGATAGCGTTAACCCTCACCAGCAGGCACATCTCTGGCTGCTGGAGGGCAGCCACGGTGCTTGGGGGAAGCCCAGGGTCCCCTGGTGCTGCTGAGTTCCCAGCTGCATAGAATGGCAGTGGCACAGCTGGGGCTCATTTGCTGGTCGCAAAAGTTACTGGGCAATAAAATCTAACAGCTTCGCATATTTGTGCTGAATCTCCTTCCCTGTGGGAGGCATTAGTTACAGTCTGGTAGCCAAAAACTGCGAATAATGCCTTGTCTTATTTTTAGGGATATATAGACTCAAGGGAGAGAATTGCAACTGTTTGGGGGGTGATGGCAGTGCCAGGCGCTGCCCTTGTTTTTGTATGGCCTCAAGGAAATGGCTTCAAGTTGTGCCAGGAGAGGTTTAGATTGGATATTAGGAAAAATTTCTGAAAAGGTTGTCAAGCATTGAAACAGTCTGCCCCGGGAAGTGGTTGAGTCACCATCACTGGAGATATTTAGAAGATGTGTAGATCTGGTGCTTAGGGACATGGTTTAGCGGTGGACTTGCAGTGTTAGGTTAACGGTTGGACTTGATCTTAAGGATCTTTTCAAACCTCAGTGATTCTGTGGCACAGCTGGGGAGGGCAGAGGGAAGTCGCTGTAGGGACTGGCACAAATCTGGCCCAAGCCCATTGCAAAGGGTGACCCTGCTCCTTGGAGGAATGTGGGAATGATGCAGGGAAGGAGGTTGCCAAACCCTGCTAGAAAGCTGAGCCAACTGCTGAGCCCGACGGGCCGCTGCGGCAGGGTGGCTGGAGCTGGGGTGGCTGTTCTGGTCCCTCCACGTGGCCTCGGCAGCACTGTGTTGGACACCTGTGGCGTCCCCCTTGCTGGAGCAGCAGTACCACCCGGAGGCCTCGAGAGAGGTGGTCAGCTCTGTAGTGTGCCCTGCACCGTCACAGTTGCTTGAGTGGTGGTTCTGTGGCAGAGCAGTGAAGCCTGTGGTGAGGCTGTGCTCGGGGAGCAGCGCAGCAAGGGCAGGAACAGGGAAGCTGCACCAGGGCTCAAAAGTCACTGCAGTTAATATCTGTTCCCAGCTTCGTAGTGATCTCTCCCACCACAGTAGGGAGGAGAAGTGTTTATAAGTGCAGGGCTGGAAAACCCAACAGCTGGGAAGTCTCTCTGAGCATCACCTGAAACATGTGACTTTTTTTTTCTTGCATTTTAATCCAAACCAGACTTCCCGGCAGACGGGGTGGTGCTGGAGTGGCAGCCACGTTAGACTTGGTTGGGCATGTGAGTCGTGTGTGTGTCTGGCTCAGGCAGCCTGGTGGCGTTTTTGGAGGTCCTCCCGAGCATGGCAGGGAAGCCTTGTGCGCTTGGATTGGGGAGCCACGCACACACTGCCAGGGCACATTCTTGCTTTTAGGAGCTGGAAATCGGTATGGCATCCTCTTGTCATGGAGTGGGATGGAGAGGAGTGGGACAAGCTGTAAAGGGAACCAGCATTGGAGGGGACATGGCGGGAGGAAGTTGGGCTCTGGGGACAGACTCGTGCTTGATGAGTTCAGAAGGGGATGCACAGTACCCAAGCATCTCAAATCCTTTGTGCCAACAGGGAGCGCACAGTCTGCCAAAGGAGAGGCCAGTGATGAAGATGAAGAGACGGAGTATTTTGATGCCATGGAGGATGCACCAGCTTTTATCACTGTAAGCGCAGACCCCAAGCACCACAGGTATGAGCCTCCCGCCCCAGGGCCACGTGTTGCGTGGTGCAATGTAGTGAAACCTGTTACGAGTGTGGGAAAAGCAGGGGAGAGGCAGATTGGCTGGTGGTGTGCTTGGACTTGAGAGCAGTATTCTCTCTTGCGGAGGGTTATTATGCATACACATCCCCCAGCAAACGGGCTGCCTCTGCCCAGGGCTCTGTACTGCACCTGTCTGCTCTTGCGTTGCTGGAGCGAGAGAGGCTGAGGATGGCCCTGGCTACTGCAAAGCAGGCATCAAGCCTGTGCTGCAGTAAATCTGAGTCTTCTTCCCCAGCAGCTCATATGGGCTCGAGGGGAGCCTGGACAGGGACTTGGAGGGAGATCCCTTGGAGCGTTGGGCAGAAGTGGGGAATATCTTGCCTTTGTGTGCCTTGACCTGCTCTTATGCCTCTCTGGGCATCTGTCTGGGCTGGAGGACCCATGGCCTGAACTACGGTTAAGCCGCTGGGCTTGCTGGCAAATGCAGAGGCTCTTGGCCCCCAGGCTGGGATGCCCCATGCTGAGCATCCCCTACCAATGCCTGCGCACGGCCTCCATCACCCTGTTGTCTTCCTGGGAGCACCCTGGGGTGGTGCAGGAAGATGCTCCGGGTGATGGTGGGTGTGCTGCACCGACCTGGGCTCTTCTTTCCTCTTCTCTGCCCTTGCTTGTGTTTTCCAGTTGGTGCTTTCTTCCCCGCAGGCGTTCAGGCAGCAACTTGAGTGGGGCCAGCGAGGGCCACCCTGAGGACTGGAACCTGGAGGACAGTGTGAGTTGGCTGGATGGAGCGGGAGGGATGGTGCTGGCAGGATGAAACCAAGGGAGAGGAGCACAAGAGGAGAAGGCTCTTGGAGGGACTCTTCATCCAGGTCCTTTCTGCGCCTCCAGGATGGAGCAGAGTTGGTTTCTGTGTATGCCATGGTGGGGGGACAGATATCAGTGGTCTTACAGCAGCACCCTAAACACCCTCCTAAGGAAAGTAGTGAATTGGGGAGCAATTGCTCTGTTATCTTACCCATGCCCTGGAGAATAGGCTTACAGCGATGCTTCCCAGCAGAAGTGCGTGCAATGTCTCCTGAGCCCTGGTTGCTGCTCCCAGAAGCATTTGGGTCATGGTGGGTGAATCCAGCTTAGCGCTGTTTCTCCTTTTGCTTCCACAGGTCTTTGAAAGCTCAAATCAAAGCAGCTACAATGAGTCCACTTGCAAAGATCTCCTGCCGAAGAAAAGGAGACGGACTCGCATCCCCGACAAACCCAACTACAGCCTTAACCTCTGGAGCATCATGAAGAACTGCATTGGCAAAGAGCTTTCCAAGATCCCCATGCCTGTAAGTGAACGTGTTCCAGGCGCCAAGGGCCAGTGGAGGGGGTGCTGCCGTGCTGCCGGTGTTGAGGGTTTAGTTTGGGCACAGCTCTTGGCTGTACCAAGGATTTGGATTATAGCCCCAGGTGGTCCTGCCAGGTGCTATGGTAGCACAGCAGCTCCGAGTGGGACAGGAGCATGTCATCAGCTGCTAACCCCATCCTGGGAGACTGGCTTCTGCACTGGCAGAGCCCTCTGAAACCACATCACTGTTCTCCCCAGCCCTGTGATGCAGCACTGATGCATCCTTGCTGCTCAGCTCTGCTGACCCTGAGCCCTGTGTTTTTTCCCTGCAATTTACTTGCCCCTTGAAATCATCCATCTGCTGCTAGAGCCAGCACAACCAGAAAGCTAAACCAGCCAGGCAGGAAGAGGTTGTCCTCAGAGGCACGAAGCTGTAGTGCTAATTGCTTTGTGGTAAATAGCTCTGATGTCGTAGCTATTACATTAGGGACTATCTGAATGGGGTCAACTCTCTTTGCGACTGATCCCTTCTCCTGTGCTGGCTGCAGAGAGCCCTGGGGTGCCCATGCCCCTGGCAGCTTGCTCACATGAGTGCCAGGGTGAGCTGGAGCAGAGGGGACATTGCCCAAGTGTCCTCTACAAATCTGGTGCCAAGGCAGGAAGAGAACCAGGACACCTTGGATTCTTGAGGATTCAAGTGTCTCACACAGGGGCTAGAAGAAGAAGAGACCTTTCTGTTGATCATGCTTTCCTCGGTGTGTATCCTGGGGACACAATACTCTGAGAGCAGCCCCACTTGCACTGACATGTAGAGGAAAAGAAGGCTATTAGAAGCAGTCAACATGGATTCACCAAGGGGAGATCATGCGTGACCAACCTGATAGCCTTCTATGATGGGGTGACTGGCTGGGTTGATGAAGGGAGAGCAGTGGATGTTGTTTAACTTTTGACACTGTCTCCCATAACATCCTCATAGGTAAGCTCAAGAAGTGTGGGTTAGATGAGTGGACAGTGAGGTGGATTGAGAACTGGCTGAACAGCAGAGCTCAGAGGGTCATGATCAACTGGGCAGAGTCTGGTTGCAGACCTGTAACCCAGGGGCCTGTGCTGGTTCCAGTCCTGATCCATATATTCATCAGTGACCTGGACAAAGGGACAGAGTGCACCCTCAGCAAGTTTGCTGATGATAGTAAGCTGGGAGGAGTAGCTGATACACCAGAAGGGTGTGCTGCCATCCAGTGAGACGTGGGCAGGCTGGAGAGCTGGGTTGAGGGGAACCTCATGGGATTCAACAAGAGCAAGGGCAAGGTCCTGCCCCTGGGGAGGAACAACCCCAGGCACCAGCACAGGCTGGGGCTGCCCTGCTGGGAAGCGGCTCTGCTGAGAAGGCCCTGGCAGTGCTGGTGGGCAGCCAGTGCCCCTGAGCCAGCGCTGGGCCCTCGGGGCCAAGAAGGGCAACGGTGTCCTGGGCTGCATGGACAGGAGTGTGGGCAGCAGGGCGAGGGAGGCCATCCTGCCCCTCTGCTCTGCCCTGGGGAGGCCGCAGCTGGGGTGCTGTGTCCAGTGCTGGGCCCCCAGTGCCAGAAGGACAGGGAGCTGCTGGAGCAAGGCCAGCGCAGAGCCACAAGGATGCTCAGGGGACTGGAGCATCTCCTTGATGAGGAAAGGCTGAGAGACCTGGGCTTGTTCAGCCTGGAGAAGAGAAGGCTGAGGGGGGATCTCATCAGTGCTTATCAGTATCTGAAGGGCGGGTGTCAGGAGGGTGGGACTGGGCTCTTCTCAGCGGTGCCCGACGACAGGACAAGGGGCAACGGGCACAAGCTGGAACACGGGAAGTTCCACTGAAATCTGAGGCAAAACCCCTTTGCTGTGCGGGTGCCAGAGCAGCGGCCCAGGCTGCCCAGAGAGGCTGTGGAGTCTCCTTCCCTGGAGCCATTCCCACCCCGCCTGGACGCGGTCCTGTGCCCCTGCTCTGGGGGTGCTGCTCACGCAGGGGCTGGACGAGGGGAGCTCCGGAGGGCCCTGCCAGCCCCCGCCGCTCTGTGACTCTGTGGCGCTGACTGGAGTGGAAGTAGCCCAGCAAAATGTGATCCGTAGCCCTGGAGCCATATTTGGGGTCCTTTGCTGGATAAAGGGGAAAGAGCATGTTAGAGGGGCTTGGATGCTGAATTGATTGTGTTTCATCTTAAAGCAATGCGTGACGCTCTCCTGGTGAGAGCGATGAGTTTGTCTCTTCCTTGTGCTGTTTCTAGCCAAGATGCACAGCCTGGTGTCGTCCGTTAGCATTTCTGCAGCAGCATCAATATCAGATAAGGGCGTGATGGGTACAGAAATAAACTCGGAACATGAAATATCAGCAGCTGCTGGTGCCTGGAGAGAGGAAATTCATACCTTCCCTATCAATCAAATGATTCCGGGAGCTGCTAAAGCTGAGTCCAAACCTGAGAGCAATATGTTCTGCTTGCACAGCAGCCCCTGTTGCTGGCTCAGAGGATGTAATTACTCCATCTCCTCCCTGGGGTGAACGGGTCTGGTTTCCCAGCACTGCTGTCCCTGTAAACTGTTCAACAGAGCTATGGGTTGTAAAGAAGGGGCTCAGCCCAGCGTCAACCGCTTGCTGTCAGCAACTCTCTCAGGATATCTATACCGATACAGAGGCAGGGAGGTGCTTTGCATGCCGCAAGCTCAGCCACACACAGTATTTCTTTGGGAGATTCACCCCAAGAACAAGCAGCCCATGGTAAGGCATCAAGGGGCGATTTAATCTTTAAACAGCCATTTAAATTCTCTCTCCATAGTACATGTGCTTGGAGCACAGGAAAATCGGGCAGCTCTGTGAATTGAGATGGAGCTGCTGAATGAGGGCTTTCAAGCTGACATTGCGTTAAACGGAGTGAAGGAGGAGACGGAAGCGGAGCAGCCGGCTCGGGGAGGGCTGTTTGGAAACATGGTTAATTATAGTACAAACTGTTGGTGAGCCTGTTGCGCGCACTGAGTGATGGGAGTTTCTCCTTACATGCGCTTCACCCGATTCTTGGCAAATTAGGAGTATTTCCCGAGACCTATCCCCTTCCTGGGTGACGTGATGGACTGAAAAACTGCTCCTTAATTTTTCCTCTGAACAAACAAACCTGCAGCATTCAAAAGGAAGAAAACAGCTTTAGGGATTTTGCATTTTGGGTGAGTTCATCTTTCTTCCTCCATAGAAAGGTTTTGCTTTGCTGTTACCCGAGCAGTGCCGGTGGAGAGGATGCAGCTGCTGTTTTGTTCTTGTGCTGCCTGCATCTCTCCCGAGAGTTATCTGAAGCCGGCTGCGATTTCCCCTTTTTTTGTGGATGTAAAGCTGCCCTTTCTACACAGCTCTTTCTTTCTTGGTTGCTGTAAGATTCCTGCTACTTAAGTCCCCGAGTGGAACGATCTGGGGTTTGTTTTCTTCAGTGTGAAATAAGTAATGGCTTATAGAAGTGGTTCTCCCATCCTTTGACCATCTGCTTCTTCTAAAATATATTTCTTTGTTCTGAACTGAAAATAAGAAGTGAATCTCACGTGGTTTTGAGTCAGAAGACCTTCTGAGACAAAGTATCTCCATCTTCTTTTCAATTATTTTTATATTTCAGTTCTTTTCAGGACAAATATATTGCTAAAATCAACCTTTTTTTTTTTTCTTTCCCCAGAAGTGTTTTCAGCCTGTCCGACCTGGCAATGTATGGCGGTTTTCTAATTGACAAAGCAATGACTTGGGGCTGGAAGTACGACCCATTCAGGCTCTCACAGGACAGAGCTCCCCCTCGGCTCTCTGCCCTGTGGGGCATTGCCGCTGCTGCCACCTTTAGCTCTCACATGCAGTTCGGGTGCTGTTGTGGGGCTGCAGTTCTAGGAGCAGGGAGACCCTGAAATGGGGCTTTTCAAGGTTTTCTGAGTAGCTGGACTGCAGCCCAGCATGGGGATGGCTTTGCCAGGAGGTGATGGAGGGCAGCCCAGGGAGCAGCACATCCCTGCCCCACGTTGCCTCTTGCTCATGGCCAGTGGGATGCTGGCTGGGAAGCAGGAGGGAGCTGGTCTCGCTGCTGAGGCTCGTTTTGGGGCTCAGTGCTCCAGAGCAAGGTGATAGCCGGGACTATATCTGGTTAGCTCGCGGGGCTGCCAGCTCCCTGGTACACCTCTTCTCAGCTGGGAACTTCAAAGCCTTCGTGCTCTTGTGGTACGGTTTAGGGAGCACGGCAGAGCACACGTTTCTTGTCTTTATTTGAAGTTTGCGTGATGCTGCAGAGGCAGTGTGCAGGCAGCGTGCCTTGGCACATCCAGTCCAGCGCCATGAGCTGCCCTGCAGGGCTGCTGCTTTGGTTTGGCAGTTTCCATCCACCCTGGATCCCCCGAGTCTTGGGGTGCATTGCACTGTGCTCAGAGAGCCAAATGTGTGGGATGCTTGTGGTTAACAGGGCACCATGCTGGGGGGAAAAAGGCAAAGGGTGAAGTGCCTGACTTGGCATCTCTCTTGCTTTGCTAACCCTTACTTGTTCCCCTCCAGGTAAACTTCAATGAGCCACTCTCCATGCTGCAGAGGCTGACGGAGGACCTGGAGTACCACGAGCTGCTGGACAAAGCAGTTAAGTGCGAGAGCTCCACGGAGCAGATGTGCTTTGTTGCTGCATTTTCAGTGTCTTCCTACTCAACGACTGTCCACCGTACTGCAAAGCCATTCAACCCGCTGCTGGGGGAAACCTATGAGCTCGACCGGCTGGAGGAGTTTGGCTTCCGTTCCCTGTGTGAGCAGGTGAGCCGGGGTCTGCAGAGGGGCTCTGCGTGTCTGCCCAGCTGGTCATGTCCAGCCAAAGCAGTCCTTCCCTGAAGGAGACCCAGCATCTCCTCGCACTGAGCCTTCCTCCTGGCTGAGACAGCCAGCAAATCCCTGTTGGCATTGGCAGAAGCAGCAGCGGGCACAGCCCAAGCCATTTTTCAGAAGCAGGAGGACAGTGTGCTTGTCCCAGTGTTTCAGAGCAGGAAGTGGGGAAGAATGGGAGGAGAAAGGTATTCATCACCCTTGCTGGGTCTCCTGGCAGCCTGCCTGGAGCTGGGGTTGCTGTCACATCTCAACACTTGAGCAGAAAGGGAGAAGTTGTCCTCACCTGAGCCCCCTCCTAGCCATGTCAGTGATGCCCGTAAACTCTGGTGGGTTTCCTCCCTGTTTCAGGGTGTCTTTGGGACAGAGAATCTCTTGCAGTCTTTTTTTTTTTTTTCTTGTTGGACTGCACATTTTCAGTTTCAGAGCCTGGGGGCAACCCAAGAACCTCTGACAGCCCCATACTCTAACCATAGAGTACATCTGGCATGCATCAGTCAAATGGCAGGTCTTAACTAAAAATCTGGACTGCTTAATGAGTTGTGACCTATGAAGAAAACTGACTGTTTAATACTTGGCACACTTGGCTAGTCCGTCCTGGATTCCTGGGGATGGATGGGGCCAATTATCACCCCCTGCAGGTAGGACATCACATTGGTGGGAGCTCTGTATTCTCCAGGGGGTGGCTGTGCCATCTCAGGGGCAGAGTGACCGTCGTGTCTGTCAGTGTTCAGAGGCATCAAACAAAATCACAAGCCTCTGTCACTTTGCAGAAGCCAGTGCAGGTCCAAGATCTGCAGAGCCTTTCAGCAGACTGTGCCCCTGAGCCCTGTGGGCTTTCTGGGGAGGCGTTGCATGGGAAAAGGCATTGCATGCTGCTAATCCCGGCATGCTGTGCTGTGGTGCGTGACACTCACAGCAAATGTCAGACACGTAGCTGGGGAGCGCTGGGAATATGCAGTGAGGAGGCTCAGGCTTGCACCAGCATCCCTGTGTTCCCCTGATGTGGTTTAGCTTGTCTCTGTCCCCCATCATCATCTTCTCCAAGTCGTGGCCCTTTGTGCCCAGGTTTGGAGCAGCTGCTGTAGCAGGTGCCACGCTCCGCCATCAGCTCCTTGTGGGACACGTAGGTGCGGACAAAACCCCTCCATGGTAATGGGTGCCCAAGCTTGGCAGACTCGTGCAAAGCTCTGGCCCGGGGCAGGATGGCACCCCATGTCACATCTCGTCTCTCCCAGCTGCGCTGCTCTGGGCATTGATGTCGATCAGGCTCTGTGGGGTCTCCTGGAAATGTGGTCCTCTGCCCATGACAAAAGGAAAGGTGCTTCCATAGATAATATCCAAGATTTTGTGTCTCTGCTGACTCTTTGCGCCATCCAAGGCTGCACGTCTGATGTCAGCCAGCTCTGACTGTACCCAGTGATGCCTGTATGGTCTGTCCCAGCCTCAGGAGCTCGTGCTCTGGGCTGCAGCGAGCCAGGACACTGCCAGCCAGAGTGTCTGAGCTACAGCTGCAAACGTGCCTCCCCCTTCCTGCTCCTGGGAGGCAGATCAGAGGTGGCAGCATCCCTCCAGGCATCCCTCGGCACTTTGCTGTGAACACCGCAGAGCTCAGGTTCATTCACAGCACCACACCTTCACCTCCCCTTGCCCAACAGAGATTCCCCTGTCCTGCCATACAGCCGAATTCCCCAGCTGGATTTATGCACAGCAGAGAGAAATTGGGTGTCTCTGTTCTCCGACACCTGGTCTCCCTGGGCTGTCAGCCTGCTCAGACCGGTGTTACAGAAGTGGATGATTGCTTAGCAGGATGCTTGATCCATCCCTTAGCCAGTGACACCCCTCATCCTCCCGGGCTATGGTCAGAACAACAGGTTGGGTGTATTACCCTTGGTCCATGAGCAGAGCCTCTAAATCTCCCTCCTGGAGCCATGTCAGAGGGCACATTTGGCAACAGCATGGCTTTGCACCGGCGCAGTGTTGGCAGCGCTTGTCTTGGTGCTGTGGTTGGTGCAGGCAGTGTGGGATGGAGAGCTGGATGCTGTTCCCACTGCTCTGGACTTCCCTTGGATGCTGTGTGTGCTGCTCAGCCCACCGATGCGCTTAGCAAAGCGTTGATAATCTTGTGCCTGAAATCCAGTTATCCAAATAGGATTTTCTCCTGCTGGTGACAGTGGGATTTAATGGAGATGTTTTTGCTCTGCTCACGTTTGTAATCCAGTAGCTTGGGGCGCTCAGCCTGTAATTACATCGGTGCAAGTAATCTCTGAACTCGGTGGTGTGGCTGTCGGGGCCTGGTGGTTGGCGGGCTCCCGGTGATGGGCAGCATGTGCTGTGTTGGAGCGCTGCGTGTTGGCTGGGTGAGACCCCATGGAGGGCAGAGCCCTCTCACTGGGATGTCCTGCTCCCACCTTGGTTTTGGACAGCTTTTCCAGTGCAGGGGAATGTGAGCACTATCCTTTTACAAGTCACCCCTGGGGATGGAGGATGTAGTATCTGCTTTTCCAGCCCTGTGTGTTGGTAGGGGCAAAGCCAGAGTCTTGGCTGGGCAGGTCCATGTGTCTTGGACAACTTGGGGACCTGTGTCCCCTGGGAGTTCCCAGGCAGAGCAGTGGGACCTGCTGCTGGTAGGAGAGGTGCTGTTATCCAGGGATTACTGGGGATCTGGGCTGTTTTGGCACATCCCTGTTTTTCAACCGGGATCCCTAGAGAGCGGGGCCATGTCCTGGGGTCACAGTACAGCATCATCTTACAGCAATAGTTACTCAAGTTACCTTTTTACAGCTGATGCTTTGCTAACGAGCCTTAGAAAATCCTGGCAGGAGCTCAGTGCATCTCCACCTGCTGCTGGAGTACCTCACAGGAGGTCACCCCAGTGCTGAGGAGAAGATTGGGTGGTTTAGGTCAGTACAGTGGAGCATCCTGAAGGCTAAAGCTGGTGTGGAGCTATCGCTTCTCCTAGGAGTCATGCTGCAATGGTTGAGCGCTCGCCAGGGCTCTCTGGTGCTGGTGGCTGTGACCTTACGAGCCATTTCTTCTCTCCCCCAGGTGAGCCACCACCCCCCGGCAGCCGCCCATCATGTCTACTCCAAGCGAGGGTGGACGTTGTGGCAGGAAATCACGATCGCCAGCAAGTTCAGGGGCAAATACCTCTCCATCATGCCACTGGGTAGGTGACTTACTCTGAGAGGATTGGGGCTTGCTTTTTTCCTGCATTGCTCATGCAATACCCCAGAGGTTAAAGCAACATGCCGGTCCCTTGGGCTCATGTAGGGCTCAGTGAATTGCAGCACAGATTTGTGCTCCTGACCACAGACAACCCTATGATAAGTCGTCTGCCCTGGAAATGGAAATTATGCCAGCTGCAAAGGGAGACTGCTTTGCTCGCCTCTAGCACTGTAGTGGATGTGCTTTGGAAATATCCTGCTTGCCCATGAATTTATTTCTCCTTAAATGATATTTAAAGGTTAGCTTGCTGCCTGTTTTAACCCTCTCCCTGGCAGCCAGATGCAATAAGCTGCCTCCTTCCAAGGTTTTATTTCTCTTGTGCCTGTCCCTGTGCTGGGCAGCATGCCCGGGGCTGGTCCCAGAGCGGTGCTGGTGCCTGGCTGGTCTCAATCAGGCAGCATGTTTCTGACCTGCTTTTAAAACTAGCACTTTTGGAGCGGGGGTAGGAGGGCAGAGGGCCTTGCAGGTATTGCAGCTCCCTTCACTGCAGCAGACCATGGAGCGTGTAGCAAGGGGAGGGATGAATCCAGACCCAGCCCTGGTTGGGGGCTGATGATGGGAGATGCAGGTGAGGGGCCAGGTTGGCTCCAGGGATGAGCATGGTGCTGCGGTGTCACTGTGCTTCAGGGGAGTGTGCCCGCAGCCCTGCCCAGCTGCCTGCCCTTGCTGAGCTCGGGGCTGCTCCTCTCTCTGCAGGCACCATCCACCTCGAATTTCACTCCAGCGGGAATCACTATGTCTGGAGGAAAGTTACCTCCACCGTTCACAACATCATCGTGGGCAAGCTCTGGATTGACCAGGTCGGTGGCTATGGGTCCGAGGTGATGGGTCCTGCCTGGCCTTGCCTGGCTTCAGGGAAGCGCAAGGTGCTGGAAGGGCATTGCCTTCCTGGGGTGTATGCCAGTGCTGCCTGGTGTCCCCACCATACTCCTACCATGATAGGAAGGTGTGCTTCCCTGGCAGGGATGGGGGGAGGCTTCTTGGAGCTCCTAATGGCTGTTCCCAAGACTGGCAGCTCTGTGGGGCAGGGTGGTCACACATGTGATGGGTTTTACCCTGCTGCTGGTGAGCTGTGGGGCTGGTGGGGGTGGCTGGTGCGGTGGCTGCAGCCAGAAGTGATGCTGCAGCTGGTGTTGATTTGTACCTGCACTACAACTAACACGTGATTTGTCTCCTCGCAAAGTCTCTCACTCGCTGTGGTTCTGTGTCTTTCATCTAGTCTGGTGAAATAGAGATTGTTAACCATAAGTCAAAAGATAAATGCCAGCTGAAATTTACCCCCTACAGCTACTTCTCCAGAGACGTCCCCCGAAAGGTATGTATCCAAGTATCCCCCTGCTCCTTCTGGCAGCCTTGTGTGGGGCAAGACCTGGCTCTTCCCTCTAAGCTGGGCTCTTGGGGTCTCAGTACTGCAGCTGGGATGAGCCCCAGCATGGGGCCAAGGAGCTGCGCTGGCACCTCTGACGTGGGTCACCAGGGAGGGCTGGGGGGGGACCAGCCATATGCAAGCAGAGCCAGTGTTTCAGCTCTACGTGTGCTGGAGCTGCAGCACTGAGACCTGGAAAGGATTTGATGGGCTGGAGATCCACCTGCATGGTCTGGGTGGGCCCATGCTCCCCCGGAGCTCCCTGGGGACACGCAGTGCCAGGTCCAGCTGCTCCGGTTGGGGCACCTGGAGGGTGTTCTGCCCCCCTGTGCCTCTCCCTGTCCTCTGGGCACTTCCAAACGCCACTAGAGCTATCTCCTTCTGCCAGGTGACAGGGGTGGTGAGTGACGCTGATGGTAAAGCCCACTACGTCATGTCAGGCACGTGGGACGAGAAGATGGAGTGCTCCAAGATAGTGCAGAGCAGCCACGGCAGCACCAGCACAGAGGGCAAACAGAAAACCGTCTACCAGACACTGTCTCCAAAGGTCTTGTGGAAGAAGTACCCGCTTCCGTGAGTCCCCTCCTTGGCCCAGGGTGCTGTGCTTGGGGGTGCAGCAGCTGGACGGGGATTAACGGTGTTGCCCTGAGCCCTGCGGGATGGAGGGGGCTCATGTGCCCAGCCCTTAGGACGTGGGATGGGGACCAGGACTTGGGTGGCTGGGTGGCTTTTTCTGAGGTGTGAGCACACAGCAGGAGGGGGGAGCCAGGTCCCTGCAAGGGGAGGCTGGCTTTGGGGAACCCTTGCAGGTAGGTTTTGGGTAGCTGGTGTTACTGGTTAGATTTTTAGGGCTGCTGGCCTTGGCAGGAAGGTGTGTTGGCTGCTTTGCCTTGCTGGTGAGCCCCTGGCCATCCTGTCCCACCAGTCACTTTAGTCCTCCAGAGACCAGCACTCTCCCGACACTTACCCACAGTGGGGCTGCTGTCAGATGCCAAACCAGCCTCCAACCTTGGGTAGCACCAACAGCTGGTCCCTGCTTTGGAACTACTCCATAGGAATGGTCCCCGGTGGAAAGCATCTTCTGCTTGGTGACACCAGTTCTGTAGTTGGAGATCCAGCAGCTCTTGAATGAAGCTGCTTCGTGTCTCGGCTGTGCAATACAGCACTCGGAGTTTGTAGGCTTGGTTTTTAGCTTTCCTGCGCAGAGCCGACAGAGGAGGGGTCTGCTTCCCTCCAAGACACCCATTGAGGCGTCATCAGCATCTCCACTTAGCGGGTGGGAGGCAGGGCTCCCCAAAGGACCTCTGCACATCTGGTTTGGGGTGGCAGGAGCAGCATCAATGGGGCTGGGGTGAGATGCAAGGGCTCAAAGGGCTGGGGAGCTCTGCTTGAGGTAGGCATCACCTCTGCTGTCCTGATCGGGGCTCTCTGGCTGCAGGGAGAACGCCGAGAACATGTATTTCTTCTCTGACCTGGCCCTCACCCTGAACGAGCCCGAGGAGCGAGTGGCCCCCACCGACAGCCGGCTGAGACCCGACCAGCGGCTGATGGAGAGTGGCCGCTGGGACGAGGCCAACGTGGAGAAGCAGCGACTGGAGGAGAAGCAGCGAGCCGTGCGCCGGAGGCGAGAGGCCGAGGCCATGGAAGCCCTGGAGGAAGGTGAGATGCTTCGGGATGCTGGCGGGCAGGGACCGGCCGCCCCTCGCTGCAGGAGGGGGATGTGGCAAAGAACCCTGCTGGGTTTGGGGAATGAAGGACGGACCCTGCCTTGATGCAAATGGCTGGGGTAAATGTGGGGCTCACCAGGAAAAACAGCCCTTACTCCCTTTTTGTCCCCGAACAGGCAAGGACTATGAAGGCTATATCCCGCTGTGGTTTGAGCGCAAGGTGGATGCCGTGACGGGGGAGCTGATCTGCATCTATAAGGGTGGCTACTGGGAGGCCAAGGACAAGCAGGACTGGAGTACGTGCCCTGACATCTTCTGAGCCGCTCTGCTTGCGCCAGGGTGACCGAACCCGCGCCTCAATTCACTGGGACAGACAGAGGGACAGTGAGGACACTCTGGCAGCGTCCCGCCGGCAGTTAACAGTGCAAATACATACACAGAGTCAATACATGCAGAAATTTGAAAAGAAAATCTAAACAGGGATTCCAAACCTATTTTTTTACTCACTAATAAATAGCATCTTTTTTTTTAATGATGGCTTTTTCAGCGACTAATTAGGAACGAGGACACGTGAATCTGGTTCGTTTTTAGCCTAGCATATTTATTGCTATCTGGAGTTGCTGCCTCTATCTTTCAACGCCTTGGCTTTATTGGCTGAGACGTCGACTTCCAAAGATGCTCACAGTGTGGGGATGCCGTGCATTTGTGTGAGCTCTTTTCTTTGATGTTATTTTTTTTCCCCCATTTGCGTGAGGACTTTATGAAATTTTTTGGTTTCTTTTAAATCTGCTTCTGGTTCAGGTTCCTTCAAAGACACAAATAACTGCATCCTGCTCAGAAAACTGTCTCCAGGGGCCATGGCACTTGATCCTGGAGGCTCTTGGTGGTTCCCACAGTGCCCAGTCATCCCAGTAGCGCCAATTAGGATATTTCAGCAGGTGAATTCCTCCTCCCTTTTTTATTTTTAAGAAGCATTTTGAGCAGACTCCCTGCAGTCTGCCATGCTTAGTCAAGGCTTAGGGCTGTCTTTAACATGATGCTTTGTGAGAGTGCTTTGAGTGAGGTTTGGTTTGGTTTTCCTGCAACCGCATCCTAAGGGGGAAACGGCCTCACTGAGGCTGGGAGTGCCCAGCAGACGCAGAGAGGAGGTGTGTAGGCCAGTGATGCTCTGGGGTTGTCATACCGGCTCCCTCCCCCTCCACCTCGCTGCAGCCCAGGGGCAGGCAGGAGCCTGGACCTCAGGACGGGGTTTTCAGGCAGCGTCTCCCCGCTGAGCTCTGCCCAAGGCCGGGTGGGAGGGAAGGGAAGAGGTGCCGTGGTGCCGCTGGGTCGGAGCCTCCTTGGGACGCAGCCTTGGACCTGGGTCTCCCATCCCTGTGTGTCCCCATTAATCGAGACAGGTCTGGTCTGCAGTCCCCCGGCGCAGGGGGTCACAGGCTGAGCCTGGAGGGCACCTGCAGCCTGGTGCCCAGCTCCGTTCCTTCTTCCCTGTGGCCAGTCTCTCCCAGGAGCAGTTTCAGGTCACCACTAAAGCAGCCTGAGCATGAGGCTGGGGGAGCCCCATGTCCCCCGCTCACCCCTCCTGCATGCCATCACCTTGCTGTGGCCCTGGACCCACCGGGAGGAGCGGAGCAAGCCCTGCCGATGATCGGTGAGGACCAGGCGCGAGTGGTGCTTGGCCACGCAGGCCCGTACCGCCGGTCCCCAGCGCCAAAGGGGAGGATGGGGGTGGCAGGACTCCAAAGATGGGATCCGCTGAGGCAGAGAGTATCAGGGGGACCTGGACGCCCACGTTTGCCCTGTAGGATTTCATTTTTGATGTCTTCTCCGGGTCCTCATCGTACCGTACTGAGCGCTGCCTCCCGGGGGTCAGAGGCCACCCCTAGCCGGACTGTCACATCCACATTGGAAGATAATTAGCAATAATGAACTTTGAGGCAATGGTAACTGGAATACCCAGGCTGCACATGGGACACTTATGCAATCAGGTTCCTCAACCATCAGTCTCCTCCTGGTCGGCTTCTCTTCCAGCACCTCCATACCTGTTATCTACAGCAAACCTACGTGTACAGTATATATAGACCGTGTACGGCGTAACAGTAGTGAGTGGCTATTGGAGTGGCAACACCCACTGATTTCAATGTACCCTTTAATCTTATTTATTTGCTTCTAATTTATATATATATAAATACATATAAAATTATTTTGCTTAAATTTCTATGGTACACAATAGATGAAAAATAACGAAGGCAGGAGCGTCTGTCTGAGTTTTTGTAGCACGAGTACGATTTCCCTAGGCTTGTCCTGGAGGTAGGGTGTAGGGGTGATGGTGACTAATTCCCACAGTAGAGAAGCAACGCTTTCCTCCAAAGCTGGATGTGATCACATTCGAAAGGTGTTACAAAGATTTTCCCTTCTAGAAAGGATGCATTTGGGGTTTGAAGGGCGGTGCTTGGTAGCCGCTGCGTTCAGGAGGGTGATGCTCCAAACCCGCCTCTCTGGGCGTTACAGCAGCCGGTCGGTGTCTTCGCGCCTTCCAGACCCTTCCCGGAGGTTTGCTCGTGGTTGGTAAAGCCGGTGCAGCTCCTGAATGATCCAAACTTCTGCATTCGCTGTGGGATGCGGCCTACGGAGAGCTGCCAGCTGCCGCGGGTGTGCAGAGCTTTGGCATTCACCTCGCCGGGAGAGCAGATGCTCTGCACTAAACCATGCAATAAGCTGCGCTGCTGGCTTGGTTTGTGATGGCCACCAAAGCTGCCCGGGGGGGTTTGGTTCCACTCGAGACCTGAACCGGTTTTGTAAAATGGGCTAGAAATCGAGCTCTTCAAAATGCCTTATTTTCCTTGTTTGCTTTGTCAATGCAAGTGTTAGCCAAGAGCTTGGAGAGGCGAGGAACTCCCGCCCAGGCTGTCCCCAAACCAGGATCCGAGCGTTCCCGCAGCAGAGGAGAGTGGGGAGCGAGACGTTGCTCAGTAAGTGCTGGCACCAAGGGTCCCGCTGGGCTCTGGGACCCCAAGGGGTCCTCTCTGATGTAGCCCTCATCGCTGTGTCTGTCTAGAAATCACCATCACGAACCCCGCACAGCTTAGCGGAGCTTGGGGAGTGTGAGGAGCACCCACCAAAAGAGAACCCCCCCCCCATTTTTTAGGCTGATTTAAAAAACGGCTGTATTTTCCAGAGATCATCTAGCAGCAACACTTAAATCAGAGCACCATCTCCTGGTCTTTCTGTTCCACCCCGCAGAGGATTTTAATGTCATTCCACTGTAAATGCTGTTGAATGTATTTCTTTTTGAACAATATATTGTGAGTGATCCCTCTTCTACATGGTAATAAAACTTGGATTCGGGAGTTTTAAAAGCTGCGGCGCTGAGGTTGTCACTCGCTCCTCAAGGCAGTAGGTGGGGGTCTCGGAGGAACACTAAGGTCATGAGCTCTGGGCATGCACGGGGGACCTGGGCATGTGGTAGATGGCAGGTGAGGTGGCCACAGGAGCCCAGATGAGAAGGAGACCTAGGAGAGGAGATGGGGAGATGGCCTTAGGGAAGGTTGTCCAAAGGAGAAGGTTGCCCAGGGGAGGAAGACTATGGGAGGTGGCCCAGAGGACAAGGAGGTCCAGGGAAGGAAGGGGTTGTTCAGGGAAGGAGGAAGGTCATGGGGAAGGTTGTCCAGAGGAGATGGTCCAGGGAAGGTGGCTCGGGGGGAAGATGGCCCAGCAGAGGTTCTCCAAGGCAGGAGATGACCAAGGGGAGGTTGCCAAGGGGAGGAGGCCCAGGAAGGCAGGAACATGAGAGGAGTCCCAGGGGTAGTTACCCATGGAAGGAGATTCTCCAGGAGAGATAGCTCAGAGAAGAAGGAAGGCCAGGGAGGAGACATCCCAGTGGAGGGAGTTTGGCCACGGGAGAAGATGGTTTCCCAGGGAAGGAGAGACAGGAGAGGTGGCCCCGGGAAGGTGCCCAGGGAAGGAGTTTCTCTGGGGATGGTGGGAAGGAGATGGCCCAGGGGATGTTGTTGGGGGCAGGAGGTGGCCAAGAATAGGTGGCCCTGGCGAGGAGGCCCAGGGGAGGTGGAGGAAGCTCCTGGCAGGGGCTGTGGAGGCGGGTAGGGGAAGCTCAGGGCAGGCTGAGACTGGCCGGCTGCTGCGGTGTTGCTGGGCGACAGGCGCACACAGCACTGCCTGCTGTCCTGCCTGCTGTCCTGCCTGCCGTCCTGCCTGCTGTCCTGCCTGCTGTCCTGCCCGCCGTCCTGCCCGCTGTCCTGCCCGCTGTCCTGCCCGCCGTCCTGCCTGCCATCCTGCCCGCTGCCCTGCCCGCCGTCCTGCCTGCCGCCCTGCCTGCCCCAGCCCAGCTCAGCCAGGTGAGCACAGGTTGGGGCTGCGGTGGGGGACCCCAGGGCTGGGGCCCGCTCGGTCCATGCCGGCAGCCTGCCCGGCGGCGGGGAGGCGCCTCCCGGCCTGCTCTGGGTGCAGGCAGCAGGACGCCAGGCACACGGCACCAGGGCCAAGGGCCTGGCAGCTCCTGGGAGCAGCGAGGCTGCTGGCGACTCGACTGTAATGAAAGGCAAACCTCTGTGCCCTGCAGCGCCTGCAAATCCGCCCATCACCCCTGTGGCACCGCGGCTCCGGGAGGTGGGTTCTCAGCATGTTCACTCTGAAACCTAATGAGTTCATGGGGTCTTCTAGAGCATGTTGCTGTCACCTTGCCTTGTGTTGCAGGCCCAGGCAGCCAACACTGAGATGGAGGAGGCTGGCTTCAAAGGCCAGAAACGCAGTAAGGCTTGCACTGGTGCCCAGCGCTGCACCCAGGGCACAGGGGTGCCCAGCTCTCCCCCAGTCCTGGACCAACACGCCTTTGCTCCCGTGCTGCTGGGGATGGGCTTGTCCCAGCTGCTCTGAGTGGAGCAGTTTGCCTCTCTCCACAGGAGTGTCCCCCCTCCCAGCACGGGGGATTTTGTACCCCCAGGGCTTTAAGACCTGCTGCTCCTCTTTGCTCCTCCCTGCAGACCTGGACCCAGGGAAGCAGCCGGGGTTTGCAGGATCCTGCGCAAGGCAACGCCGGGACTGTAGGCTGGACCCCGCTGATGCCCAGCTCAGCCAGGTGTGGGGTGTGGGAGGGGAGTCACAGCATGGGGCTGAGCTGTGGGGTGCAGCGGGACCATCCAGGGGGCAATGCAGCACCCACACCGGGGTGCTCCTGCCCTGCCCCACCTCCCGGTGCACTGAAGCTGCATGAACACTGGTCGCCGGTGGTGCCCCACGCCCGCTCTCCCCTCTGCAGCAGCACGACGTGGGTGCGCAGGGCACTGGCAGCAGCAGAGCTGGTGACATCTCTCCCAACACCTTTCTCGATGGCTCCTGGATGGCTGGTGAGTGGGGACAGGGCACTTCGGTGCTTTCTCAGCTCTGCTTTGCACCCCCTAGCCCAGTGCGATGCCTCGCTGGGGACCAGCAGATGCTCTGATGCCCAGGCAGAGGATTTTGCAGCTACCACTATTTAAATAAAACAACAGTGCACCGCGGACACCAAAATAGCAAGTGCTAGGGAGACCAAAATTGTACCCTGGGAATCTGGGGCTGCAACACAAATGTTCTTGGAGGGGCTTTTGCGAAAATGCAAAGGGCAGTTTGGGACCAGGACTCTCCATCAGGCAGTGGCTTCCCATTTTTTGCGATAGAAGAGCTAACAGCATCCCACCCCTGTGCCCTGCTGCCCCTGCAAGCCGTTGCACTGCACCCACCGCTGAGCTGTGTTGCCGTGGTGGAGCCTGGGAGCATCCGTCAGGGTGAAAAATTACCCTGGTTTAGAGAAAAAAAAAAAGGATGATATCATGGCTTTTGCTTTTGGAAGCATTTGAGGTTGAGGAACTTGCTGGAAGGGGTGAGATGCCTTCAGTGCTTAGGTGTGCACCAAAGCTCCTTGGTGAGAGCAGGCATTGCTGGCACCTCCGCACGGGTTCAGACCCAGCCAGATGGGATGGCTCCTTCTCGCCCCTGCCCAGGCGCGGGGGGCTCACAGCTCTCTGCTCTCCACGCAGAGCTGGAAGGACACCGTGCCAGGTGTCCCCGGGGGGACGCCAGCCCATTCCCATGGGAGCAGCGCGGCCGGGGGCTGGCTCAGCTCGGCTCCCAGCCCGGCCCAGGGGACCGGAGCAGCTCCAGCTCTGTCTGCACAGAGGACTTCGCTGCCAGGTTTTGGGAGTGCACGGTAGAGCCCCTGCTGTTCTCCGAGGAGGAGGAAGATGAGCCTGCTGGGGATGTCCCTACTGAGGGAGATGATCCTGGGCAGGATGAGTCCTTGTTCCCCGCAGGGAGAAGACTGGATGTCCAGCGACTGTTGGCAGTGGAGCCGGGCAGATGTCCCTTGCTGGGCAGGTCTCCACCTCTGATGAGGGGGGAGAGCCTGGAGTCTCTGGGCGGGAGGATATCCAGACTGAGCCAGAGCGGTGCTTTGGGGATGGCCTGGGGGGGTCCCTGGCCAGCCCCCGCTGCGCAGCCGGCCCTGGGCCGGGAGGACTCTCCCCACCGGGGTCCATGCTCCGGGGAAGACCTGTTGGCCACTGCCTTGCACGGTGAGGACCTGGCTGTTGGGTGTCCCTGGAGAGCCGCGGGCACCTCTGCTGGCAGGAGCAGGGCTGGGGCAAGGAGGGGCTCTCCCGACGGTGGTTCGCCAGGGGCCAACAGCGCCAGGACCAGGGGACACTCTGCCAGCAAGTCCACGGGGCTGAGATGGCAGGAGCCATCAGCTCTCCGGGGACGGCGTGGAGGGGACATCACCCCTGCTGTGGATGACATGGAGAAGGAAAGAGCAGGCAGCAGGCAGAGGAGAGCTCCCTGCCTGGCTCACCGTGAGTCTGGGCTCGCCCTGGGGTGCTGGGGCAATGCCAGAGGGGGATGGAGGGCTGGGACCGGGCAGGGGGAAGGGCCATGGCTAGGCCAGGGACCCTCTCTCTGGGCGGGAGCAGCGAGCTGCATGCAGGGCGCTGTGGCAGAGACCAGCCCCCGTTGCTTGTGGGGTTTGTGCAGGCTCCCTCCCCCAAATTGCCATTTTTTCCCGGCAGGTACCAACACAGCAGCGGGACCCCCATGGCGATGCGGAACGGCGGCAGATGTGCCGTTGTGCCCCGGAGGAGTGGCTGAGTCCCAGCACCAGCGTGGGAAGCAGAAAGCTATCCTGCCCCACAAGGTGCGTCCCTGGGCTGGCCGTGCCCTGCCACGTGGCACAGCAGGGTGGCTGTTTCTGCTTCCAAAGGGCGAGCCCTGGCTGTGGCAGGATGCGCCGGGTGCTCAGCGATGGGCAAGGGGATGGCTCCTGGCCCTGCTCTCTGCCGGGGTATGGGGAGCAGAGGGGATGTGGCCAGGAGACCAAGCCTGGCTCCCGTCCTTGGGTCCCACATGGTGGCCATGGAAAGGCACGGGGAAAGGAACAAATGGGTTTGTAGCCTGCTCGTGGCTGCCGGCGTGCAGTGGGGCAGCCAGTGTTGCCACGACAGTCCCTGCAGAGGCGCCAAGAGGGGATGCGAGAGCTGGGATCCAGTGCGAAGGGGACTCGGAGCAAAGGTGACAGAGCCAGGTATGCCAGGGGGGTCCAGGGACGGATCCTGCACGGAGGCTGGAGGCTCAGGCATGGCCACAGATGCCTGCCAGTGCCCTGGGAGCAGAAGATGGCACTAAAAGCCCAAGAGGGACCTGGACCCCTGGGTGCTGGGTGGGCATCCTGTGGGGTCTCAGACTGTGGAGCCTGGGAGCGGTGCAGATGGGGACATGGGTGACGGCATCCCTGCCACAGGGCTGGCCTGGTGCTGCTGGCACGCACGCAGGACGCCTGCCACTGGGACCCGGTGGACCTGGAGAGGATGGTGAGATGAGCCTGAGATGGCCAGAGTGGGGGCTGGCCAGGCACAGCCATGGGTGGCAGGGACAGGCTGGGGGGTTCAGACATGTGGTCCCAGGTACCCTTGGCGGGCTGGGGGACAGCAGGCTGCAGGGGCTGTGCTGGCCACGGCCCCTGGCTCTGCTCTGGGAGGGAAGAGCAGTGCTGCTCCTGTGCACGATGCGAGGGCCAGAGCCAGCTCCTGGAAGAGACAAAGAGGTGGGAGGTGGAAAGAGGGGGATTTTCCAGTCTCGGCAGGGGCAGAGAGCCTGTGTGGACTGCCGGGAGGGGCTGGAGAAGGAGAGAATGAAAACATCGGCTTTGCAAGAAGAGAAACTGGAACTACAAAAGGTCCGTGCCCTCCCTGCTTTCCCGTGGGGCCAGGATCATACTGGAGGGACCCTGGGATGGAGCACATCACGTCCAGGCATGCACATGTCCCATGGGAAGTGTTGGGCATTGCCCAAATTCCTAAAGAGCCAAACTAAATTTAACTGCAGGAAGGTTTTACTGAGGGGCTGGAGCTTTTAAAAGAAGAATTTGTTGGGATAACCCACTCTTAAGGCTGTACACAGACTGGGGTTATTGGTCTGCAGGTCAGAAAGTCCCTGGAGAAGCCCCAGCAGAGGCAGGGAGAGCTGGCCTCTTGGGTGCAGGCAGGGGGAGCAGGCAGGGCTTGGTGCCAGGGTGGAGGTCTCCATGCTGACAACGCTTCCCCACCAAACCTCAGCTCTTGCCAGAGGGGGTCATTAAGCCCTGTGCCAGAGCAGGCTGAGGTGGTGCCACCCTGCCAGGAGGGAGTCAGGCAACCTGCATGGAGACTGCCCTGGGAAAGAGCCTTTCTGGACCTGAAGGGTGAGCATGGGCTGCCAAAAGGGATGACGTGACCCCAGATTCTCTTACAGAGGCTCCGGGAGCTGGAGCATCGTACCCGCTCCCTCCTGCGGCAGAGGCAGGAAGCCCTGGACCAGCTCCACGTGCTGCTCCAGAAGGAGAAGGTGGACGCTCTTCGGCAGCTCCAGGAGGCCCTGGAGCAGGTTGGGGAAGGGAGAAGGGAATGGATGGGGATATGGATAGCTCCATCTCAGTGCCCCAGCGCTGAGTTAACACGGGGACTCCGCTGGGCGGGGGGCAGCTGCCAGGGCACACCACTGCTGGTCATGTCCGGCCACAGCAAAACTGCTGGCTCCGCTCGGCTGGCTGGGCGCTGTGGCTCGCACAGGGAGGGGGAGCAGCACTGCAGAGCACAGCAGCCCAGATGTGCGGCTCCCCTCAGGTCACCCAGGAGCTTTGCCCTCCCACAAGAGGGGCAGGGTCAGCAAGGTCTGCTGGGCTTTTTGGGCAGCAAGCTCAGCAGCTTGCCTTGCAGGGGCCAGGTCTGTGCACTGAGCTGGGGGTGCCCTAGGAGGGCAGAGATGCCTTCCTGGAGCCTCCGTGCTTGACCTGCTCATGCTAAGCCTCCCCTGCTCAGCCTGGGTGTACAAGGTGGCTCCAGGTCTTTTCTAGAAGCTCTGACCTGGCTGTAAGGCCAACAGTATTTATATGAGAGGCTGAGCAGGCTTGGGGGGCAGATCTGGGTGGTGCTGCTGCGATCAGTCTCTCTCCCGGTGGCTGCTCCCCCAGGAAAGGGCTGCCGGGAGCACCCAGCTGCGAGCGCGGCTGCAGCGGCTGCAGCACCTCCTGAGCCACCCACGCAAGCAGGCATTGCCACGGGAGCTGGTGGTGCCAGGACAGGCTGGGTGCTCCCCAGCCACCGGGACCACCTCAGCATGCCCATGCCGGCACATCCCACTCCCTGACAATGCCATGGGGCAGGGCCCTTCGCCAGCAGTGGTCAGGTGAGTCCCGTAACTGTAGGGTGCTTCAGGCTGTGGCAGGAGGCTGCTTGCCTAGCATGGGTGACGTGAGCTCCTGCATCCCCCATCGCCGGGGCATCCTTTGCGGAGGAGCCACTTGATGCCTTCGGGCGTGCTGGCTCTTCCTCTCTGCCCGTGGCCTGTCTCCCCCAGCTCGTCTCTACTCTCCCCCAGCCACCCGCTCCACATCCTGCGCGGCCTCCGAGAGCAAATCCAGCATCACCTCAGGGAGGTGCGGAGGAAGGAGGGAGCCCAGGGGCTCACCAGCTGGAGGGAGAAGGTGATTTAAGCAAAGGGATGGGAAGAAGAGTCTTGCCCTGCACAGCCATGGAGCCAGGGTGGGCTTTGACTGGTGGTGCCTGACCCAGAGAGCGGCCCTGGTTCCTCTAGCTGTGTCTTCCACCTGTGCCGCACAGCTCGGGGCTCGGGGGTTTTGGCAACTCTCCTACCCATCCATCACCCTAGCTGGGGCACTGCTGGGCTGGCAGCTCCACGGAGAAACCCCGCAGTGGCCAAGGGCTTGGTGTTGGGACAGCAGCTGCCAGGCTCCAGCCCGCGGTCTCGCACCCTCTGCCTGTGTCAGGCAGCGCCTGCTCCTTGGAGGAGAGCAGTGCGGGAGCGGGGCAGGCTCTCCCCTCTCCTCGACCAGCTGCAAAGCCCCCAGCCCCTCTCTGCAGCTGTGAAGTAGATGGGATCCATGGGATCCGTGACAGGCATTAGCCCTTGGAGGAATCCAAATTCCTCGTCCTTGGAGCCCGCATCTTGGGGCATGGGGCAGTGGGATGTCTGCTAGAGAGCGGCCCCTCTCCAGCCACACATAAACCCTTGTTTCTGTCTATGTGCAGGAGCACGAGCAGAGGCAGCAGCAAGAGCAGCTTTGCATGGGAACCGCAGGAGCTCTGGGAGCCCTCAAAGAGCAGCTGATGCAGGTGAACGCTTCAGGTCCTGCTCCAAATCTCCCCCTGGCCCTTGCAAGTCTGGGGTGGGGGGTTCAGGGGCTTCTGGTGGCTGTTTTCAGGAGGGGCTGTTCTGGATGGGATTGCAGAGAGCCATGGGGACCTCCAGCTCACCTCCAGAGGCTGCGTGGGCCAGCACTGTCCTGTGAAGCATGCATCACGTCTCCCCAGATGACACAGAAGGCAGACACGTGCCCAGCCATGTGGCGCAATTGCCCTGTGTGTCCATGGCTCTGGTCTCTGACGCAGGCTCTGGGGACACCAGCCACGAGGAGGCAGGGACGTGCACGTGGGACCCTCCTGTCCCTTCCGAACCTGGTTTGACACTTGCCTTTCTTGTGCACAGAGACGGAGCAAACATCTGCGCCCCTGCCTGACCTCCTCGCTGTCCAGGAGCACTATGCCCGGCCTCCGACAGCGTGGCCGTGGGTCCCTGGGGCTCCTGCACCACCTCCAGCGCTGCATGCAGGAGCTGCAGCTGGAGAAGACCAGTCTGGGGAATGTGACTGCCCTGGGAGGAGAGCTGGGCCCACAGCAAGAGAGGATGTGCAGGGACAGCCTGGCACAAGGGACTCTGCTTCTGCCACCGCCTCACCCAAGCAAGAGGTGCAGAGCTTCACCACAGAGCACACCTGGTGGGAATAGCCCTGCAGCGGGGTTAGGACACCAGGGGTTTGTTTCTAACCTGGAGACCGTGGGCAGATCCCGTCACCACCATGAATCTGTGTGTCACAGGGTTAGAGATACCAGGATCATTTGTTGAGGGCTGAGGGACCTGCTGGTGGGAGGGCCATGGATGTCTTAGGGCCCCCCTGCTGACTTTGCCTGGATGAGGCACGGGGCGCCCACACTCCTCTCCCTGCTCTCTGGTTTCTCTGCTCTCCTCTGTCTCCCATCTCCTACCCTGGCATGCAGCCATGCGGCACGTCTCGCTGGCAGGTTGGAGATTGCATTTCCCTTTCTGCTCCACAATAAGGATGCACGTTTTCATGGGTTCTGGCTCTTTCTCCGTTGTGGCAGAGGCTCCCGATAGCAGATCTTGCTGGTCCCCCATGCCCTAGCACGAATGGCAGGAACGAGCACGATTGCAGGAGGAGTTATCTCCTGTGACCAGGACTTCAGCTGTGGCATGGAGATGGTGAGACGTCCCTGGCTGCTTGATCTCCCTGTGCATGCCCAGAAGGACCAGTCGTGAAGTTGCTGGACCTTCCCTTCGCAGGATGTTTTCCATGGACCTTCCTAAGTGGAAATTTCCCTTCAAGCCCCCCTGGCAGAGGTGGTGGCTGGGAACAAGCAGTGCATGTGTTAGGAGAGACCAGTATGGGTCCGTGCCAGCACTTCTGCACTGGCCTGTTGTCCATGTCAAACCAGGTGAACACGGGAGCCCTGCCAACACCTTTGCAGCTCTTTCCTTACATGCAATCAGGAGCTTGGCATGAGGGAGAGTGAGAGGTGGGGTGGAGAGGTCCACATCACAGGGGTGGCTGCAGAGAGGGATTGGGGATTATGGTTTGGGGCTGGGAAGAGATGGGGGAAGGAGATCAGGTGCATGGGGGAGCCTGGGCTTGGCCAGAAGCCCAAGAAGGCTTGCCTCTTCCCAGGTCCAAGTGGAGACTGTGGCCAAGCACACTGCAAGTGCTTTGCAATTAGGACGTGGCGTCAGAGCAGTAAATCCAGAACCCACAAAACAGGGCACTGTTAATGCTGACAAGCCTTTACCGTGGAGGTCAGTGAAGCTCTCCAAATTCCAAGTAGGTCAGCATTTTAGGTGGGAAAATGTCTTCAGATCCTGTATGGAGCAGAAGTGAAGGGGGCGCGGGAGGTGTCTCATGCACAGAGTGCCTGCAAGAGCACCAGGCAGGGTGATTAGGAGCACTGGAGCTTGAGGGACCCCCTGGGTCTGGGAGTTTGGTTTGGGTGCCTCCAGCAGGACTGCACTTTCTGCAGAGCATGGTCCAGTGAGCAGCTGTGCACTCTTAATAGCTCCACGTGACAATCAAGGAGGAATCTTGCTCCACCTCCCTCCGATGCCCTCTGCCCACGGTCACCCGCACCAGAGCTGGAGTGCAGTGGGAAGGAGGAGCGCGTGGTTGAGGACAGGAGATGAAGGGGGAGCTGAACATCCCTCTTTGACAGTGCTGAGCTATTAGGAGGCTCTCTGCTTCTAGTATTAAATTCCCTGTTGGAAGGGAAAATGTTCATCCCTCATCACGCCCAGATCTGTACATGGATCTTGTCTGATACCCAGATGTACATTGAGAGATCAGTGGGTGCTGTGCTGCCAGAGTGATCCCCTTTGCACGTGCTCTAAGACCAGAGCCAGGATACTCAGAGCAAAACTTGCAGCAAGTTTAATTTTTGGAAGGGAGAACATAGGAGATGCTTGTTGAAATAAATCGCCTCTTTGTGGTACCTTCTAGCAGGACAAATTTTGTAGTCCCAGGCACCTGCATGTCTGTTTGGAGAGAGATTAAGTGAGACAGAGGAAAGACAACACACTTCAGAGAGTTGCTGCCCTTTCAGGTTCAGGCACAGGCTTGGAGCAGTGAGCTCCTCAGACACGGCTGGTCCATGCCAGATCCTGCATCAGCATCTCCCTGGTCATAGTGGGATGCTCTGGCTGGGGTGTCCTGCAGAAAGGACAGAGTGAGGACAGAGGGGAGGACAACAGGGAGCACATGTGTGAGTGGGACAAGTAAGGTCAGTGGGGGGACACCGTGCCTCTTCTCTGCAGCCTGGGGTCACCGTGGTGGCTGAAATCCCCTACGCCAGACCTCTGGCAATGGAATGATGCTAATACTCAGGGGTCCTTGGCTTTATTTTTTTACACGCCACACTCTGTAGTGGGGTTGCAGCCCAGGGGTTCAGCTTGGCTCACCCCAAAAAAAAGATGCACAGAGGCCCAGGAGCTCTTTGCCACTGGCTTCTTCATTGGGTCAGGATTTTACCCTCTGAGAGTGAAGCTCTCCCCCCGAGCAGTGGAGCTGCTGGGAGGGCTCTGGGCACCCTCTTGCCTGTCCTCGGCACAGACTAGACCTTTGCTGTTGGGATTCAGCTCACTCACCTGCCAGAAACCTGCTCTTGCTGGCTTAGTGAGAGGACTCAGGCCAGCTCAAGGTCAGGATACAGTGATAAAGGGATGCTCAAGATGACTTAGGACATGGCTGTCCCAGACAAGAAGAGGTCATCCTGCTCCTCTGCAGTTCCCTTCCTCTTCTTTCTCCCTTCTCCCCTTCCTCTTTCTCCCAGCTGCACACTCCTTGTCACAGTTACTTGTCCACTCTGGAGGCCGATTCTGCTGGATGAGGGTATCGGGGAAAGCTGGCAAGCCCAATTTTTAATAAGCTTGTTAATAAGCTTATTAATTGTTAATAAGCTTGTTCTATGAAGTGTGTGAGCAAGTGCCAGGGACAGGGCAGGAGTGCAGAGAAAGGAGAGGGACACGGCATGGAGATGCCAGTGGCCCTGCTGGGGCACTTGCACTTGGGGGAGCGTTGGACTGTTTCACGGGAGCACTCCTTTCCCCACGCGCGATCTTACCTGCATCCTTTTCTCTCTGGAAATGGAGGCTTCTGCACGGGCTGCAATGAAGCCCGGGTGTCACAGTTACAGGTATTGTGTGAACCTGCAATAAATGCAACTGGAAAGCTCCTACAAGCGCCTCCTTAAAAAGTGCTGTGTGGTTGTGATGGCTCTTGAAGCTGGCAAGTGCCCTCAGGCAGGCAGGATCGGCCACACAGCCAAGCTGGGCGGGCAGAAAGTGTAGTGAAAAAAAAAATGGGGAATTGTTTGGTTTGGATGCTTTCATTTAATTTTGAAAAGGAGAAACCTATTTCTCAGTCTCTACACATCTCATTGGAGAGAATGCTGTTTTTAATTTGCGGGAGAACCTCCAAGGAGAGTTTCTCCATGTGCAAAGGGGAAAATGAGAATTTCTTGCAGTATTTCATTACTACGCCTCCTTCCAGGGGAAGGGAGGGGATGAGAAATGAAATATCTGTATGCTTTCTTCCCAATTAAAATAAAAGTGTTTTTCATTATGTTTTTCTGCAATGTTGGATTAGGGAGTTTTCTGAAATTACTTACGATGCACAGCCATTCCCTCGCTGAAGTTATTGCATTATTTTTTCCCTTTAAGTTTCGTAAAGAGAACTGTGGTGCAGGCTACTTTTTTTTTTTTTTTTCCTGCAGAGCTTTTAATTAAAACCCGAATGCTTGCAAGGCTCCATGGATGTCTTTGCAAACAGTGGGCTGAGCTTCCAGGTCATATGAATGATAGCAGGAAAGATACAACTGATGCTTTTCATCAGCAGAAGACTGATGCAGAAATGGCTCCCAAATCTCTGAATGATTACAGCAATGTTTTCATCTCTGGGCCTTTCACCTGTGGGGTTCCCTGTCTGAGCCTCAGTCCTCTCGCTTTGTTAGGTACATGGAAGTTTTGATTCTGGAGGAGGCTGAGGACATTATAAATGGAAGATCAAGCATGGTTAACTTTGCTTTAGTGACGGACTTTCATAACTGTTGTTGAAGAACTTCTCGGTTCTTCAACAATTCATGGAAACATTGGGGTTTGCTTGTCACCGTCTGCTTCCCCAACAAGGGCTGGGAGGAGTTGGGGAGGATGGATGGAAACGGTGAAGGACGACTAGGAGGGTTTGAGCTTGCATGGTAAAAATTGGTGGAAGGGGGGTGTGAATCTGTAGGATGCCTAGGGGACATTCAGATCCCCCATATTCTCATATTCTGTTCCTCTCTTTAGAGGACCTGTTGGTGTAAAGAAACAGCTCTGGACAGCGGAGATTCAAACATCCTTTGCTCACATTTTTTTTATCTCTAAATTATCCCATGCCCAAAGTCAAGCTGCTGCTGTGTTTCATGCACAACAAAGTCTATTCCAGGTGCTGGAGCAGGAACACTGTAATAGAAACAAGGAAAGCATTTTGCATTCACCCATTCCCCTTTGGTGACTGAGGAATAGTGGAAATTATACAATGTTCCTCCACGTATGGCTTAACTCCATTTTACTCCCAAGCTCTTGCAATACAGTTTCTCAGCACGGCCGTTGTGCTCCAGCTGCCATGCAGAGGCAGATGCAGAGTGACAGGAAAAGTGAGCAGCAGCTTAGGACGAGTTCTTCCTCTCCCCAGAGCTGGCTCCTGTGCTCTCAGGCCGGGGCTAGAGGTTGCTGGCTGGGCTAGAGATGAACCCTCTTTGCCTTCCCATCCATTTTATATGGATTTATTTATAGACCAGTGAAGGTGTTTGCTCAGTGTATCGGGGCTGCTCAGAAAGTGATATGAACCTGCACAGAAGGAGGAAAAAAGAAATACAGAAGTGCTGTTCCTTCCCTGCTGTGTGCTGCAAAAAAGGTCTTCAGGTGGGGGAACCTCTGTTATCACAGGTACTTTAGTCCCCAGGGACAGCACACTGCAGTGATGTAGCCTGGCTGGGCTGCACCTCCTCCCTCCTACAACCTCTTTTTTTTATTCCCCGCTGCTTAGTGTAAGCTGAAGCCTCTGTTTCTGTCTTTGCTTATTGTTCTTGTTTTGCAGCTTGGGATGAAGCCATGCCTCTGCTTTCGCAGTGTCTCATGCAGTGACTCTGCATTTGCTCTTGTCAGCCTGCTCCCACGTCTCCCACGTCTCCCACGTTATCCACTGCAGAAATACCTGGATTCTTGTTTTGGCCCAGTGGGTGAAGGAGCAGGGTGGAAGATGGGGGGACTGTCAGCAGGAAAATCACCCCAGGAATGTTTTGAGCCATGCCAAAAGCTTTGCTCACCAGTCACGGCTTCTGCAGCACCTGCAAATCTGCCCAGGGAAGAGACCTCAGCCATGCGGCAGTGTGAGATGAACTTTGCCAGGGCTCAGCACTCACTGGTCGCTGGAGGATGCTCTTGCAGAAGCCCTCCAAATGCCAGGAGAGGAGAAAAGCTTCAGCCACAGCCCATGGCTCATCCAGCATCATCGTGTTCACAAGGGAAAAAAAAACCAAAGAAGAGCTTTGGTTGGATCAGAGATAGCATCTGCTGGGCTACAGTGAAACCAGTGCTTCTGAAGATGTAAAGGAGAAGGTTCTCCAGAAAAGAACATTTCATGTTTATTAGTAAAAGAAAGACTTGGACTTCTCCATTGTCGGTTCAGTGTACAGAGATATTCTCTCTTGTAGAGCAGGTTAAATGATTTTTTTTTGTTGGCTCTGCCTGCCTGCACGGGTTCTTCCAGACAAGTTGAGATTTTCAAGATAAGTCCTGAAGAATCAGGTCGGTCATGGCCTGGTGGGGGCTCATCTGATTGCTGAGTTCGGGGAACAGCTGCTCCATCGATGCAGCATCTTCCTGTGGATGCATAATGCAGAGAAAGTTTTAATGGGGTTTTCTTGGGCATGATTCCACGTAAAATTTGTCCTATAGAGGGGCCTCTTTCTCCCTTTGGCTGTGGAGGTGGCCATGGGTTATGAGCTCAGGGTGAGGTGGCTCTCACTGGAGGGCCTCAGACATGTTCTCCTTGATCATCTTTCCTCTGGAGATGCAGGTGGTCACCTCTATGACATCCCTGTCTGTGTGGGTTTGCCATGTGCTGTGGGGGCAAAGCAACCCAGAGAGCTCCTCTTCTTTAAGCCGATGGTGACAAACCTCCTTTTTGCTTTTGGGGTCTGCATTGGGTGTGTAAACCGAGGCAGGAGGATGCTGTGGGGTTAGGAGTAGTGGGGATGGGGATGAGGAGGGCTTATGGGCTGCGTGTGCCTGGAGGAACAGGGATGGTGGTGCGGTGCACCTTGTTGGGGTGCATGACCAGGGCGCAGGGCCCTGGGTGCTAGGTGCAGGGCGTCAGGTTCTGCGGTGCAGTGTCCCAGGTGCTGGGTGCATTGTGTTGGGGTGCACAGTCTGAGGTGGTAGGGCGCAGGGTACCAGATGCTGGTGCCTGGGTGCAGGGTCCCAGATGCTGGAGTGCAGGGTCCAGGTGCAGGGCCCTGGCTGCTGCATGCAGAGGCTGAGTGCAAGGCTCTGGGTGCATGGTCCTGGGTGCAGAGACCTGGTGCAGGGTGCTGGCTGCGACGTCCTGGGTGCAAAGCCCAGGCTGCTTGTGCACAGGGAACTACTGGTGCTGCAGAAGATGCAGGTGCGACAGAGCTGAGCCTGGAGGAGTGGGCTGGGAGCAGGCTGCTGTGTTCCCCCTGCCCAGAAGAGGAGGGGCAGGAGCCAGCTGTTGCAGGGAGACCTCCAGGTTTGGAAGCAAGGCTGGGGGAGAGTCCTGCAGGCACAGCACCAAGGCTTTGCTTTAGGTTAAACCGGTGTTACTTTAAGTTTACTCAGCACGGGAACAGGCTCCCCAGGGAGGCAGTCACAGTGCCAAGCCTGGTGATATTCAAGAAGCACTTGGACAACACCCGCAGAGACACGGTGTGAATTTGGGGCTGTCCTGTGCAGGGAGAGGAGTTGGACTCGATGGTCCTTGTGGGTCCCTTCCAGCTCAGGGCATTCTGTGATTTAAGTTGACAGTGTCCAGATGCAAAATCTGCCACAGCTGCAGCAAGGAGCAGCTGTTTCTCTGGCTATGGGTGCAGGACAAATGCTGCAGCCTTATCCCGGTGGTGACGTCCTGGGGAGGATGGCTGCTCAGGTAGGTGTTTGGCGATGAGCCTCTCAGGCTGACACGTGTATTCTGTGTGAATTCATCACCTCCCTGCAGAAGCAGGGAGTACCTTCTAAGCTGTTATTAAGTGCAAATGCTGTTATTCTATTTTTAATACACAGGTGTCGATGGGTCAGCTCAAATGACCCTCACCTGGGAGTTTCCCAGTCTGGTCTCACTCCTGCTGAAATGTTTTGATTTGGTTGGAGGCTGCCTGTAGCCTTGATAAGTTGCCATTATTTCACAGGAAAAAAAAACAATTAAAACTATGTGATCTAATTGAGGTCTCTTTATTGTATTTGATTCTGAAGTGGGATGTTTCCTTTTCAGTGAGAACTGAGCTGGGAGTACTCTTGCGATGGAGTTTTACATGAAGACTTAGCACTCAGTCCCATGGAAGTGTTGGGTTTTTGGGGTCAATTTAATGCATGCCTGGGAGAAGCCCATTCATTCATACGTTCACTTTTTTCCCCAGTTTTGACCATTTTTATTAATGCTGGTGGGCAGGTGGGAACCTGCAGCTCCTCCTCTGGTGGGGTGAAGGCTGATGCTGCCTGCATTGCCTCTGCCACCTCGTGGGCTGCAGCAAGTCGTATTGCTTTGCTTTGGCGCCGTCCAGAGGATTGTAGGGAGAAGATGCTCTGCTGTCAAAGACCAGAAAGAATAGCTGAGTTTGGGAGCTGCTGTGTCACCACACACTTTCCAGGCAGTCCTGAAGCTGTGCTATTCTGTTCATGCAATGCTGATAGCTCCCCATACTGATGTCTGCCTTGTTTCCATGGCTTGCAGGGGCAAACCCTGACCTAGAACTTGAGGAATAGCCCAGTTGTTCCTGTTCAGCATGCTCGGGGCGCCTGGTTTCTGTTTCATGCCCCTGTAACTTTTGAGGATGTTGTTGGCAGCTTCTCAGAGGAGGAGAGGAACGGGTTGGAAGATGTCAGAAGGAAGAGTCAGAGCAAGGCTGAGCTCATGCTGCTCTTTGATTTTGATGGTTTTTGTACCTCCCCTCCTATGTAGGAAAATTGTTTGCTCTGGGGATAAAGCTGGAAAGGTGCAGGTCACCTGCGCAAATGCTGTTTGCTGCTGCCAGAGCTGGATGCAAACACAGCCCTTCTCATCTGCCTGGGCTCCCATTTCTCCTCTAGTAGAGCAGCTCCAGAGCTTTGCTGCCACTGTCTGGGATCCCACACAAACCATTCCTTTCTCCTTTTTCTTGTACCAGCTTTATCCTTTCTTCTCTCCAGAAGACTTCATCTTCCTCCCCAAAAGACCCTGACGTCTCTACACCACCAGCATCCACATGATCATGCTCAAGGGGCTGGTGGGAAGCCCCCTCCAGCCACTTCCACTGGTGAGTGGGCGATTTGCAGAGACCCCACTGCAAGGCAAACTGTGAGGGCACAGAGAGTATTTCACCTGGTTTCAGAAGTTCAGCTGGTTTTTAACCTTCAGCTGCAGGAGGATCGGGGCTCACAGGGGCTTTTTGGCCTCGGTATTGATGGTTGCATGGCTGAATCCAGCTTCTCCCTGTCAAAGGGAAGTGGGTAAGCATTACTTCTGCTTTTAAAGTGCTACACTTCTGTCCTCAAAACAGCCGGTTGCTCCTTAACTTGTCGTCCATTTGCATGTGCAAGGTCATTTGAATGTTCTTGTAAGGTCTGGATTTGGTCTTTGTTCCAGGGCATGAAATGGGGAACAGCAGCATCCTCTGCAGGAAGATCCCAAGATAACTCCTGAGCCCTCCAGACAGAAAGCAAACATCCTGGGAGGGTGGATGGGGCAGATCCTCAAGGCAGGGGGACTCCTCCAGCAAGCCCCTGAACAGTGTTGCTCACCAGAGCAGGGACTCCAAGAAGGTACAGGGGGTAATCTTGGCTGTGTGGGAGGGAAATGCCTTCTCTGTAGTTCACCACAGAGAAGCCCCACAATGGCAGTGGCTGGGGAGAGGAGGGGATGGAAAAATGTTTGGTCCAACTTGCATTTACTGAGCATTAGCTCAGAGGAGTCTCACCCAGGTGGACCGGCAAGCACGAGGTTGTAGGAGATGTGTGTCTGGGAACATGCTCCCATAGCCATCACTGGGTGCTAAGCTGGGAAACCCTGCGATGTCCCAGTGCTGCATTCGACTCCCATGCGATGGATTAAAAGTGCCTCCCAGCTGAGCTGCAAAATGGCTTTAATGCTAGATGCTAAAAAAAGGAGTCTCTGAAATTTTGGGGAATAGTACTGTGCATTAGTGTTTTCCTGACTCATCTAAAAGGTGCTGGGGCTCGGCCAAGTCCTGCAGACCAGTGCCAGCGTTGCTGCTGATTAAGATTTTGCTAGCCACAAGCAGGCACGTGCTTTGCTGCCTCCCAGACCTCAGCTGCGCAGCCGAAGTGAGGTGTAGGTGCTGCGGCTGAAGTCAGAGTGAGCGTGTTGCTATACAGCTAAAAGGCGCAGCTCTTTGCTGTGGATGTGGCTTTGGTGTATGTTTGTTTCCAGTGTTGCCAGTAAATAACAGTGTTGCCGTCCTGCAATTTTTACGCCACAGGAAAGAGATCATTTACAAAAGGGGGAAAAAAAAAGTCAAACTCGACACCTACCAATGAGCAGGGCGATGATGAATCTCCTTAAAATGCTCAATAATTCCCTTTACTCCTACATTGCAGGTCACAGTCCACTCATTTGTTACCAGAGCTGTTCAGTCTGCAAGAGAGTAACTTATCACAGAGATTTAACCGTGCTGAGGGTTGTCCTGTAGGCCTGTCGGGGTATATTTTCACTGCAGAGATGAGCATCTGAGATGATAGATCTGCAGCAGTCCTACACCTCTCCTGCACCTGCACAGCATTTTCTTGCACAAAAAGAAGTGGTGGCTGCCATGCTAGGGCCAAGGCTGTGCTCCAGAGGCAGCTTCTCTGCAGCCTTTGCAGAAGGGATGCTGGGTTGAGATGGCCGATGGTCTTCCCACTCCCGGTTTGCTGGAGCACACCATGCAAATGTGACTTACAGCAACAGGATACCCCCCCATACCCAGGGGGTGTGCAAGGGCAAGGGGCCTGTTAGGACATGGCACAGCTCGAAGTGCAGATGCTCATATCCCCAAGAGTCTGAAATGGTTGCTCAGTTTTGCACCTGGTTTTCCGGGGCCGGAGGAGATGTGCAGCAATCCTGAGCTGCTGGGAGCAGAGAGCCCCAGCCTGGGCTCCCACTTGACAGTAATCACGAGGCTCTTTCCCTGGCTTTTGGTGAGAAGAAAAAATGCTGGGGAGACAGATGGGAAGGAACAGGGAGAGATCTGTGCAGGAGAAGCTGCATGATGTGTGGGGATCCTAGGAGGGGTGGTGATTTCAACTGGTGTCATTAGCAACCATAAAACTTGATGCTTCTGCCTTGGCTAGCGCTTGGAAGGTCTATCAGGCAGCGCAGCTTCGGGATACCGATGCAACCTTGAAAGCATCTGGTGCAAAATGTGTCCCTATTGAAGGAAATGCAAGAATCTGAAAGCAGAAGATGTTATTTTTTATTTAGTATAACCAAAGTCCTGATCAAAGCTGGATGAAATACCTAGAGCCAGCACTCTGTGCCAGAAATGAACTGTCATGTAGGAGAAAAAAAAATGATTTGTATATAAAGAATCTGAAAAGTTCTGATGAAAAAGCATCTGACTTGTAATGCTATAGAAGATGTCCTCTGTAACAAAATATCACCTGACAATGTCTATTCGATAGTGTTTTGTGCACCTGTACCAAGGGACGGTCTGTGGAGGATTTAAGAGATCTCAGTCAAGGATTAAACAACATGAGCACCGTGGGGCTGCGTGGTTAAAGCCGGCGATTCCAGCCCTATCGGAGCCTTCACTGCACGGGCTTGGCTGGCATTTTCGGTAACATATTTTTAGTTAAAGGTTTCCAAAGCTGCTGCACGTTGAAACCTGCTTGCTGCAAAGAGCACGAATCGGGAAGGTGCTCACTGCCAGCACCAGCACTGGCATTGAATTCTTATCGGGGTGTGAAGAGGTCTGGATTATGGGGAAGATGTAAGGAGGAGCTTTCAGAAATAAAATGGTCTGGGTAACAAAAAGCCTCTTCTTAGGGAGGAGGAGAAGTTTAACAGAAATTGCTGTAGAAAAGTCGCTAGGAATGAAAGCCCTCTATTTAAAAGTCCCCTGGTGAGGGCTGCTTATCACTCCTGGCACCTGCCACAGAATTGCATCAAATCTTCCTTTTTGTGGCATAACTAATTTTAATCAGGGTGGGGATTTGAACTGGTAATTTCTTTTGTGCTCTTTATGTTGCTAGTCTTTTAATGGTGACCCAAGAAGGGGGTCTGGGCTGCCTGTGAACTGCCCAGGGCTGGTACATGGTTTCCACGTGCCCTCTGGTGAGCCAAAAATTTAAACCTTGCTGTCAGATGCAAAGAGTAATATATGAAAACACACCACAAACATTCACCTCTGCATTATATATAAAGAGGAAATAAAAGCATGAGGGAGAAACCCTGTAGCACAAGGAGAACCCCAAGGAAATCTGGTATTTGTAATTGAGGAAGCTAATTGCAGCAGTTGTCAGTTGTCACTATTTTTACCATGATAATGGTGACCATGCGTGTGTGGATCTGGCTTTTCCCCTTGCCAGGGATGCTTGGGACTGCTCCTTATGTATGAGTCAATATTTTTCTATTTAAAAAAAATAAAAATTAAGCTTTCAGTTCTCATGGTGGCAGGGAAAACCTGAGCTAAGCAAAGCCTAGCAGGACTCCAGATATCAGCCATTTTTTTAAGACATGCTTTTTTGGTTTTGCTTGCTTATAAAAATGGAAGGCTTAAAAAGAAAAGACTTCTGTGTTTGCACATAGTAAAAATACCAGGCAGAGATGCGATCTCTTAAATGCTGTGAGCCTACTGGGATTTTGGGACCAGCTGTATGTTTCCCCTGGTCAAGGGTTTGATTTGTCAGATGATGCTTCAGTTCAGACAACGGTTCAGTTCAGCTTAACCAGCCTGCCGCAGCAAGTGCCAGCAGCATGCTTTATCTTTTTGGCTTTTCTCTGCTTAAAAGCCTGTCTGGGACAGGATAGCTCTTACTACTACAGACCTTGAACAGGCAGCAGCAATCCTATAGCTGTATTTACATGTGCAGAACTTTCTGCTCAAATACATTGCTTCTGCTAACTGGACTCCAGATCTTCCTTCATCTTTCCAGTGGTCTAATGATGCCCTGGACTCCCCCTGTTATTCCTAACGGGGTAGATTTTGCAGAGATGCACGGATGTCTGCTGTAGGGCTCATGCTCTGCAAGGATGCACGTGATACAGTCAGTTCTCTTTGTTTTCTCTACCATTCCCTCTCATTCAGATCGCCTCGGGAGTAACTTACGGGGGTTATAAATGTTGCTCTAATATGGCCCATATTTGTTTATAATTTGCCTGGCTATTTTAACATATTCTCCAATATGGTGGCCTTTGTCAGGTGGCAAATTGAAGTTCTCTCTCATGAGCCTTTCCCCCCTGTAATAAACAGAGGCAGCAGAAAAGAAAAAAATCCTCTATTTCTATAGCCAAAACCGTTAAGCCTTTTTCAATGTTATCATTACCTTGCAAGATTTTGCTATGTCGCTACTGTGTGTTAGCCAACAGCTAGATAACTGTGCATGTATGGGAGTGACTAAGATAAAGGTATTCATTCTTGTGTTTTCTTCAGGTTTTTGGAGTGTATCTTTGCAGGACTGTGCTGAACTCCATCTCCCTCAGCAGCCAAGGTTATCCTACTTAAAGGTGTAAGTGTTACCTCAGAAATTAGGGTCTCTAAATCACCAGCTGCCTGTGAAACTCCAGATATTTTCACCTTAAAACTGCAGCTTGCTGCCAGCCACAAGAAGAAAATGGAGGAATATAGTAAAGAAGGACTGTGCATGGTCCCCTCTGCCTGTCTGCATCAGTCTCAGCACTGAAATACACCTCTAGAGAGCTGAGATTAAAATGATGGAGATTCCCAGTCCCAAAGCTTCTGCTTCTGGGACTGCGACTGAGGCACAGCGTCCTAGAAACTCCTAAACTCCTGGAAATTGTGAAGTATGACATGCAATTTGGAAATAAATGATTATTTATATCTGAATACAATTTTAAAAAGATATACGAAAATAGCAGCCAGAGATGCTGAGTATTCTTGGTAGTAATAAAGGGCTATGGGTGGTATTGGGAGACTCTTATGCCAAGCAGAGGATGTGTGGCCTAAAACACAGAAATGGTTGTCTCCATCCAGTAATAGAATATAATTAATAAATATGATATATTAATATATATACTGATATAATATAACATAATAACAGAATAATAGAATATATATCCAGCTCTGTGTAGGTCAGGGAAGCAGCTCTGACATATCTGGATGTTTGCAGAAGGGGGAGGTTTCTGCCTGGCAGATCAGGGAGCTTGGCTGAAGGCCTTGGGACTGGCTATCTGCAAGTGTGAGCAATGCAGAGCATGCTTTGCTGAGGAAAAAAGAAGGGATTATCCTAACCGAGACAATGAAACGGGCACCTTGAACCATGAAGGCTTGGGACCTTTGCTGGGAGCTCCCCAGTCCTACTGCCTATGGTGGCCTTGAGCCTCCCAGGGGGTGAGGCTGAGGACGCTCCCCACCGCCTGTTTGGATGAAGTGAATTGAGGCCAGATTAAGATTCAAAATTTGATATTTTCTACTGTTATCAGAGTTACCTGCCCGCAGCAGTGCTTCTTAAATGGAAGATTACTTGCCTTCTTGTTGAGTGATTTTGTATTTTTCTATGGAAAGCGCTCACCCATTAGAGATATTTACTTAGGGAGAGTGTCTCCTAACGCCTGGGGATTGAGGATACTCGTGGTTCACGGCTGATATATTTCCTTTGCGCTAATTAAATTCCCCCCTCTGAGAAATACAGAGTAATTGGTGGCATCCTCGTTTCATGTGAGCAGTTCTCATTTTTTTCTGAAAGGGAGACAGCAGTTGCATCAGGATAATCACGTCCCAGCCGTGTTAGAGACTTCTGCAAAATCGGTGGTGTTTGTCACAAGGAAAGCATTGTCCCCACCCTTCCGCAGGAATTGGAGGTGAGGGTGATTAGCTAGAAATATTGCACAGGCATGGGGGAAATTGCTCGCCCGTAAGTGCCTGCATCCCTTGCAGGTTGTTAGCCAGAGTCCTGTGCTTTCTCCTGGTGCTCAATAGATGCTGTTCGGATCTCCTTGCGTAGCTGTGGGCAGGTGTGTGCTAACACACACGCAGCCGGGCCACGGGTACCATCGCTGAGCAGAAGCATTAAGGTTACTAGTCAAAGCATGTGCTAAGAACAGCATGGAGACCCCAGGGCGACATGAAAAGGACTTACTGTAAGCTAGAAAAAAAATGTTGTAAAGCCAGAGGCAGCTGAATAGGAACAGACTGCAAATATGAACAACCTGACCCAGGCAGGAAAAGGCTGAAGTCCTCAGCCAAGCCTGGGGCTGGACCAGCACCACTGGCTGCCCGGCGGTGCTGGACCTGGCCAGCATTTGGTCCAAGGGCTGGCCAAAGATGAAGGCTACAAGGCTTTGAGTGGGGTGGGCAAAGCCATTTGAAAGGCTGGAGTTGAAGGCTGGGTAGCCAGCGATGGGTACAAGTCTGACCTGTTCAGGATGGGGGCTCACAAGCGAACAAGCTGATGTGTTACGGACCACCATTAATGCACCAGGGTCTCATCCAGCATCCCTCAGCTCTAGTCCCAGAGGGTCAGAGCATCCATGGAGACCGGCCAGGAGATTGTGAGGAAGGGGCGCAGCTGGTCTGCAGTCACCTCCAAGGTACCTAGACTGAGAAAAAAAAGCACAAGAGGACCAGCCAACCCAGGGCATGGACAATAAAGGTGCTTAATTGTACATACTGTGTATATTTGCCTCCTGCTCATTCATTATTCTGATTCTTAAGCCATGCTGGTTAATCAGAGCCATTTGTGGCTGTGGTGAAGACTCCTATCATTTGTATGAATTACAGGTAGTGGCTAATTGGAGATATATTTACTTTATGCTGATACAGTCTGGTGCTCTTGCTGTTTCCAGGGGTGGCAGTTAATTTTAGTCACATTTGATTGTAGCAGTTTCCTGGGAAGTGCCAGGTAAGCAGGCAATTTCTGCTTATGATGAGAAATACCCACAGCCCCTAGTCAGCATTGACTAAAGGAAAATGTACCTGCCTTATGTTAATTAACTAATTCCCCCTATTCCTGGGCAATACTGGTTAATCAGCTATATTCCTTTGATTATCATGACTAACTCCAGCCAATCAATAGGGAGTGTGGAGCATGGTGATTTTATGGATTTACATTTACCATCTATGATTCTGAGACAATATCAGCCTTTACAGGCTGGTTAGTTATTAGTGTCATACAAAAAGACAGTGTGCAGTAGTGCTTAACTAAAGGCATATTTGCTGTCAACTACCTAATTCCAATAATTTCTGTAGGATGCTACTTAATCAGCAGCATTTTTTGCTTATACTATCTCCTGCTATTTCTAGGGCGTTTGTGATGATCTGGGTGAGCTGTAGCTGTTCACTTGCTTTAACACATTTAGTTACTAAACACCCCTGAACACAGCAAGTAGCCAAGAGGATTTTGCTCACAGAGGGTAACTCTGGAGGGAGGGAGGCTCTGGTTTTGGTGGTGAAGAGAGTTGTCTCAGGACAAAAACTCCCACCAGACCTTGAGAAACCCACACAGTCACCAGCTTGGGTTTTGTCTGTGCTTCTTTCCATTCCTCTGGCTGCCGTGATCAGTTCCCACCATCCCTGAGGAGTGTTGCTTCATCAGGTACATATTTTTGTTGTTAAAGCATAATTTGATCATTTGCATGGAACGGCTGGTATTGCTGTTAAGCAGGGCTAGGCTTGTCTTATGCTGATTAATTCTCTTAATTTCTAGGTAATTAGACTTATTAGATGCATTTTGTACATATACCGAACAATTCCCATTATTATTTATGACTGGGGCACTAGCAGTCAATTGGCAGCATATTTGTCTCAAGCTGCTTTGTTCCCATTCTCCGTGGACGACGCCAGCTAATCGGAGGCGGTTTGTGCACATGGTGAGTAATTCCCCCCTTTCCTGGGGAAATGGGAGCTAACGGTGGTTGATCAGGAGCAGATTTGTCATCGGCTGATTAATTCCCAGCATCCCTAGGAATTCCAGCCAATGTCTCTTAATATACCCATTCATAAGGACACAGTTGTGCTTGAAAACCAGTTTTGTTGTATGCTTGCTGACTGCCGTGAAGGCAGGGCATGCTGGAGGGACCAGTGACTTTCTGCAAGGGTCAGTTACTCCGAGGTGACCGTGTGCAGTGGAAATATGTGTAATTTATGGTGATAAACACCATCATCTCTACAGGGAGCTGGGATACCTGTTTTACTCTAGCTAAGGTACTCTCATTCTGGCAATTTTGAGCAAAGAGAGTGATGATGAGCCAGGCTTCCCTTGCAGTGGCAATTTCTCAGCTTTCCAGTGAATTTCAGTGAAGACTTTTTTTTTCCTAGGGTCATACCCCTTGTCCTAGTGCATTGTGGGTAGCAGTGGCTAATCAGAGGCATTGATGGGCTTTAACAAAGATTTCCCATCAGTTCTAGGTAATGGGGATTAATCAAAGGTGTTTTCCTAATAATTTCCACCATCCCTGAGGAACTGGCAGTAATTAACTGAACACATTTGATTTATGGCAATTAAATCTTGTTGATCTTGGGGAACACCAGCCAGAAAGAGCTGGTGTTGCTTATGTACCCCAGTTCTTGCAGAAGTGTGGTCATACAGCAGTGAATGTTCTCATACATACATTAATTCCCACACCCTCTCAAAAAAGCTGGTTAAGCTGAAGCAATTTTGCTGACCAGACTGCATTGTCACCAGGAAAGCTTGAGTGATAACGGACAAATGGAGACATCCCTGTGCTGCTGTTGGCAGTTCCCCACATCCTTGGAGAAAGTGAAGAGCCAGAGATGGTTTCCTGGAAGAGCCGTGCCCAGCTGGTCCCTCAGGGATCTGGGAAAAGGTAGATGTTCAGAGCTGTTTAGTCTTCCTATACTTTCTTCCCCTTTTCTGGAAAACATGGGGTTATCAGCAACCTTTGGCGATGGGCTGCAACTCCCATCCTTTCTAGTCTGCTGTGGGAAGCTATACCTACTCAGATTTGCCTTATTAATTTAATTGTTGCAAATGATGAATCATTTTTTTTAATAACCCCCGAGACATTTTGAGAAAAGCAAAACACCTGTCCTCCCAGCCCCTTGAGAGCCACTTCCCCCTGAGCAGCTAACCCTGCCTTCTCCTTGCCTGTTCCCATGACACGTGTCCCACCAAGAGACTGTGCAAAATGCTTGAAGGTCTTCTGCATGCCTGCCTGGAGCACGTTTTGCGTTTTCTCACATGTCCTGATGACCTTCAGCAAGCAGAGGTTTACAAATAAGCCTCTGGGCAAGGGGACCCTCCATGCTGGGCATGGTTTCCCCCGCCCGGAGACTTGTGAGAAGGGTGCGGGGCTGTTTATGGCTTTCCCCCCCCATCAGGAATGCTGTTATTTCATCCCTTGTGAAAAGAGAATAGAGAGGAAAAAAGGAAAAGAAAACCCACCCACCCAAGTGAGAGCAAAGACACCTGTTGTCACTTGGGTGGCATGAGAAACTGGATAGAAAATTAAAGAAAAAAGAAAATAAAAACGAGAGAAAGCCACTGCCATGTTGTTCCACCAGAAGGATCACATGAGGAAAAAAGGTGAGTAATAATGGGAAATGAATGAGAAAAATGAGAAACAATATTTGCCACCATTTTGTCCATCAGGGAGAAACAGTAAGAGATGAAATAAAGGCTGTTGCTGCCCTGCTGTGCTTAAGGAAGATGACACATAGGGAGCAGCAGGACAGGGAAAATGCCCTGCTTTCTGACCAAAGTGGGGAGAAATGAGGAAAAATCCCTTTGCTTCGCCCTGAAGAAAAAGTGAAGCAAAAAGAGGGGAAAATCTGGAAAATGAAGAAGTCCACCACGTTTCATTGAAAAAAATGAGAAAGTACAAAGGTGAGGAAGAAAATTAGAAAATCAATTAGAAAAACTATGGAAATGAGAAAAAAACATTTAATGGAAGCTGATCTTTTGGCAAAAAACAACAACATGGAACAAAATAAGGAAAAAAAATAAGGATTTTTTTTTTCATTAGGTATGAAAAAATCCAAGTGAATCCAAGGGCAAAGAAGTGACGAATAGAAGCAAATATTTAGCCCTTCTGATCAGAACAAGGAACTGTCAGTAGATGGAAAAGAAAGAAAGAAATAAAGAGAGGTACCTGGCCTTCCTGGGAGAAAGGAATATACAGACCAACTGCCCCCCGTTTTCCACACCAGTGGGTGAGGTCATGAAAGCTGCACGTGCCTCCCCTTCTCCCTGTGATACATACAAACAAAAAAGAACCAAAATGAGGAAAAATAAAAGGAGATTAATGACAATTCATCCCTTAGGGGAAAAAATGACCAGAACAATGGAAAAGAGAGAAAGAAGAAAATATAATTAAGAAAAGAATTCACCCCTTGAGTAAAAATGATCCATTTCCCCTCAGATCACCCCCCACACGTGTGGCCAGCTTCATGTGTCAACTCACCCCAGTGCAAACCAGCTCAGGGGCTTGGGACAGGGAAACTGAGGCACATACAGCAATCCCATCACCACAAAACATCCCTGGAGCCGACATCCCTTCCGATGGGAGGGCTGCCACAGGGGGAGATGGAGATGGATCAGCCCATAAAAGAAAATGCGTAGGACACTGGCTTAGGAAGGCAAAGGCCCCGGGACCTCCTACACTCCTCCCGTGTAGGCTCTCCTCCCCATGCCCAAGAAGGACAAGCAGCTTTCAGACTCACAACCCCCCACTGCTTGGCTACTTATACTGCTAATTCTCTGATTTCTCTTAACCCTGCTTGAAACCGGTTCACGTTTAATGGTTTCACGTTGGAAAGACTGTCAAACAGAAGGTTCTTGGCCGTAAAAGCTCTTTAGGGCTCAAGAGAGTGAGAATAATGGTTGCTATCTCATGAAGAGCCTTATAGCTTAATATTCCAATGCATTAACTGGTTTTCCCCTTCTTTCAGAAACCTTAATATAAATGTTTAAATGATTTTCAAGGGTTGTTTTTACGATAGGCGAAAGCCAGTAATAACGTGACACCCAACATATTTCATGCTTGCAGTGCAAGAAGGACTTCTTTTACCCTGCTCTGTACTGCACTTCAAATTTGCCTTAATGTTTCCTGGAGCGCAAATGGCCCCTGAGTTTGCAGATGAGAGCCTCTCTCTGCTCAGGAACTCCTCATTTGTGTGTTACTGCTAAGGAAATCTTGCACAGCTCCTTGGGTGATAAAATCCTGCTCTTGCTGTGGCTCATTGGCACTTCTGCAACCAAAACTCACCCTGGTTGCTCCATAGGACCAGGGATGGGAAGCGGGCTCCTGCTCTCGTGCGCTGCTGCTGAGCTCCAAGGATGCTTTCACTCTTCCTGGAGAATTTCTGATGCTTGCTGTACCAAATGACAGTAAATCATAGCTTCTGCCAAATCCTCTCAAAATTGTGGATAGTCAACAGAAGATATAGCTGTGAAATGGCCACCGTTCTGTGACATTATAGTCTGAGCGCATTCGTGGGCGTTTAATGGAGGGGCCCCACTATAACGCTGCAGGGAAAAGCACTTTGTGCACTGTTGATTTGTAGGCGCTGCCACGAAAAACCAGTTTTTTTTAAAAAATCCAATTACCTGCAGGAGGTGCATATAATGGGTGTTGGAAATATGCAGACTTCTCGCTTTAATTAGAACTATGAAAAATATGGCAATCAGGCAAGCAGTAAGAAAATCTCAGCAGTCACTGAACCCTGCCCTGGAGCTCCAGTTGCAGCCACAGAGCCCAAAAGACACAGCCACAGAGAGGTGGTAAATCCCCGGGACAGTACCTTGTGGCCTTTTACTGCCTGTGACCGTGCACACAGGATCCATTTTGCCTAATATTAGTGGGCTAAAAGCAAGCTTGGAGTAAACACTGGGAATCCAGTCTTTTTGCCATTAGCGGATGTAGACCAGATGCATCAGTCATTGTGGGAAGGAACTCTTTTCACCCCAAAGGCTAGGTTAAGTGGAAGCTCTCCCTTTTAGAGGATACCCATTAGAGATAAATCCTGCTCTGGTGACTGGCAGGCAAATAAACCCGAGCCACCCCCACTAGATGGCAGGTTTGCTCTGCACAAGGCGAGGCCAAAGCTCAGCGCTGCTCATCTGCAGAGCGCTCAGAAAACTGCAGATGAGTTATAAAAAGGCAGCGGCCCTATTACCTAGAATCTTAGAGGATGGTTCTCCTGCAAAAGCGACAGAATATAGAGCAACATCAAGTCTATAAGCCAAAGCGGCAAATCTAGGTGCAGCTGGGCTTTGCTTTAGATGGCTGCGTCAGGCTGCGGTTTAGCAAGGAGGGACGTACCTCTTCCTTCTGGGACAACTGACTGTAGAGTTCAATATGAAGCCATGACTGAGTGCATCGCGAATCTACCAACCTTTCTTTCCCTTAGAAGACTGCTGTTTCCAAAATACTGCTTTTTGGTTTTATATCATCCCCTGATGGTGGAGGGCAGGCTGACCTCTGCAAGAGCATGAAGGCATAACATGGCACCTGCCAGGGCTGAAATCCCACAGGACCCTTCCCACATGCCATCTAGAAGACCCAAACCTTGGATCCAGTACCCAGAAGCCAACATATGGTTTGGGCTTATATGTAGCCCCACAGAAGAGGGACAAAACCCAGTTACTACTCTTCACTAATATTTGCCATCTTTCCCCATGCATGTCTCTGCCCACTTGCAATATGCACACCATTCACCACCTGCAAGCTTTGAAGCTTTGACCAACATCTCAAGTGGGCTTGAGCAAAGCAGGAGATCTATCTCAAAGTGCATCTTCTTCCCCAGAGAAACTTCACATGGGTTTTACCCACACAGCCAAAGCAGTGTGAAGAAAATCTCCTCTATAAACCAGCAGATTTACACATCCAGCCTTGTTGGAACTGAGGAAGTTTTATGAGAGCCGAACATGTTCCTCTCCTTCATGTTCATCTTGTGTCTTCCTTGGCACCCTGCCCTCTTTGACCTCTCCTGCCTGGACAGAGCCTGTTTTTACCTGACTGAATCATATGCTCGGAGTGAAAGCAAGCAGCTGGGAGGGGAAGTTGTTGTAGGAAACTCTTTATGGTCCTCATTTGTTAAGCAGATGGAAAATGTTTCTCTTTGGCAGGACCAACCCCCTCCAGCAGCACACGGCATTGCTCGCTCCTGCGCACCTGGACTGCAGCGTCTAAGGGAAAAAATAAGGCTGGAAAAGCCATGCATTAAATACTCTGGTTATGAATCATAATAGTCACTGACACTTGTGGTTTGCTTGCGAGGCTCTGCACAGAGCGCACCCCAAGGAGAAACTGGAGGCTGCTTCATCCCCTCCCCTAGAGCAGGGGGAGGAAAGCATTAAAAAAGCAGTGGCACCTTTTGTATGTGGCGACACGGTGACCAGAATGCTAATGTAGTGGGAACTCATTCTCATACGTAGGAATTGCCTATAATAGAGAAGCAAATCGAGTTTTTGCTAGATACAAATTCCACTGAACAGTTCAAAGCCTAACTGAAATATTTGCCCTGGCTGTAATTGAATTAGAGTCGTTGGAGAAAGGTTGCAGCTCTGAGCTGTGAGGGGCTGGGGAGGAACATGCAGCCTTGGACCAGGTGGAAGGAGATTTCAGGAACATAGCTGAGGCTCTTTCAGGAGAAGGAGAGGATGGAGGGAGAACATGGAGCTGCCTGGCATAGAGCAAGGTGATGTGCTGCTCACCAGACATAGCCAGAGGCATGAGACAGCAATGCTGGCAAGGCCAGATGGACCCTGGGAAGCAGCCACCACCCACCCAGAGCTAGAAGAAGGGATGCATCTTGTTTCTGATGGTGAAAAGGTGGGAGCTGGCAATCCTGATGAGGACTTTTTGTTCTATGACACCAGTGGGGTGAGTTTGGGCACAGGGTGAGAGAAAAAGCTATAGTGCAGCTGATTTGGAGGTTGCTTGATGCCTTGGTGTTTCGTGAGGTCTTTCCAAGGTCAGCCCCTTGGCCCAAGGCAGGTTCTTACAGCTGGTGATGGGGCACCACTTTCTGCAGGGGTTGGGACAAAGGGTGAGAAAAGGCAAAGAGGAGGAGGAAGATTCTGGTTTGACGAAGGTATCTGTGATTGATCCCTCCCCAGGAAAAGGAACCAGACAAGTCCTTGTGCCCTGCACACACATTGCAGCCACACAGTGACCACACACCTTTACTCCCCTTTGGTTCTGGAGAGCCTGACTGAGGCACCCAAAGCTTTTGCGTGCCCCCCTTACCCGTGCCGCATGTTGCCTATCCCCTAAGACCTTCCTGATATTTGCCTGATTACCAGTCCCTTGGCACCACTCATGTTGCACCTACATAAAGATTTGGCTATCCTACCCTGTGGGATCCATGTTACCCATAAGTGATGGCCATTACCGCAGGTGGCAGGCTGCAGAAAGGGCTGGCAGCAGAAGTGGGTGGTTGGTAGCAACACTTTTTCAGGCCCCTGGATCTTCCATCAGGAGCAGAGCTGCTCCATGAGGGCTGGGGGGACACCCCTGTGAGCCGCTCCCCAGCACACTGTCAGCACACATGAGCTTGTAGACAGCACAGCCACCACTGGCCACACACATGCTAACTTTTGTCTTTCAAAAGATGAGGTTTACTGTCTCCAGGGTGAGAGACAGCTTCTCAACAGCATCATCCACACCACCTGTGCGGCCACTCTCATTCCCCCAGTGCCTACTGGTAGCTCAGGTGTTGCATGCCAGTGGTATTTTCTTTCTCAAATACAACTGAGCAAAAAGCCTGTGAGAACAGCTCTAGGGCCAGCTAATAATCTAGATGTAAAAGCACCAAGTGAAGAGGATAAGCCTGCAGCAGAGAAGCCGAGCAAATGTTTTCTGTCCATGTGGAGGAGCTTACAGGAGTCCCCAGCCCGGAACCCTTCTTTATGGGGGAATGGGTCAGAAAATGTGTCTCATAGTGATGTTTCAGTAGATGAAGTTATAAAACAACTTGACAAAATAAACGGTAACAGTTCAGTAGTACCGGATGGTATTCAGTCAAGAGCTCTAAAGGAATTCAAGGATGAAATAGCTAAACTATTAACTGTATTAAGTCTACTGTGAAACCTCTCACTTAAAATTTTCTCACTATCATCAGAGGGAAAGAAAGCAGTGAGACCTTGATTTTAAAAAATGCTTCTGAGCAGATCCAGGAACAGCAGATTATTAAAACTGATGCCCAAATGCGGTAAAACCCTAGTATGGAGGGGCATATAAGTGAGACAGAATTTATGGGAAAATTCAACAAGGCTTTTGTGAATGGAAGCCCTACCTTAGGAACTCCTGGGAGTTTCTGAAGGAGTCAGCAAGGGCAGGGGATCAAGTGGCCAAGAGATCCAGGAAATCTGCTTGGATTTCCTAAAGATTTTTAACAAGTTCCCTAATCAAAGGAGCTGTAAGAAATCTTAAAAGATCCCAAAGTCACTACAAAATGAGAAGGAAGGTCCTTCCAGAAGTGCATCAGGTTAAAGACTAGGAAACAGAGGGACAGGGGGAAGAGGACAACCTTCACAGTGATGAGCTCCACAAGGCCTGACCTTCATAATGTTTGAAAAACCCAGGCTTCAGGCTGGCCACACAACTGAAACATAAGCAAAGATGGAAACGGAGACCAATGCTGAGACTGAAGAGCGCCTGTGAAAAATGCAGCTGGGGCATCCTCAACAAAAGATGAAGTCAAAAGACACGAGGGCAAAGCACACCAGAGAGGACAAGGCCTGAAACAAGAGCCTGCTGACCACCTGGATCTGTGTGTTGATGCTTGTACCTCCCCCATCTCTCCACACCTTTGCTTTGTGGGCTGGCCACATGCATCATCCCAGCAGAGTCCTGCCCTGGATTTGCTCACCTGGAGCCACAGTGAGCACAGCTCAGTGAAGGTGAGTGCTCAGGGAAGACTTTAAGAGCAGCATCAGCCTGTAGAGGTGTGATTTCCTTGGCTCCAACAGCCTGTGCCTTGGGGATTCCCTTTGGCCTCTCTTTAATAGCTCTCGATCAAATAACATCTGGTTTTCCTTCCTTATTGCTCTTCTCAGTAAATTCTCTGACTTTGCCATATGCCTTCTGAAGCAGGGATGGAGATAGGGAAGACTACAATTTTCTACTTGCAGGTGAACCTCGGTGTTTTACAAGAATGGTTTTTGTTTTGTTCTCTGTTTGTTCCCAGCCTTCAGTTATCTTATTTTTTGACCACAGCAGAGAGCTGCACTGACATTTTCACAGAACTGTACATTATAACTGCAGTTCTCATTCCTCAGTGGTAATTTTTCAGAGCCCATTATGGTATATCTGAAGTTATGATTTGTTTTTCCTGTGCGCATCACTTTACATTTATCTGTATTGAATTTCATCTGCCATTTTGTCATCCACTCTCTCAATATTATGAGCTCCTCCTGAAACTCTCTGCAGTCAGCCCTTGCCTTTACTACCTTCAGTAACTCAGTTCAGCAAATTGTGTTACATTTCCATTCATTTCCTTTGCAGATGGTGCATGCGTCCTACCTTAAGCAGAGATCCCTTCAAAAAGCCACCTCCTTGCACTCCAGCCCTTTGCTTTCTGCCTTTTGGGCAGACTTTTATCTGTGAGGAACTTCCTTCATGGCACCTTAGATGCTCCACAAGCTTTTGGTGGGACCATTTTCTTGCTTCAGAAGCATCTTGCAGATTTCTGAGGCCTGCTGAGGTGTTTAGTAATCCCTGGTGAATCTGTTCCCCAAATCCTTTCCCACTTTTCCCTTGAGCTTAAGCAAGGTTTTAGCACTTGCAATTTTCTTTGACAAGGAGGTCAACAAGTCTATTACCTGTTGCATGAAGAATAAGCTCTTTTTTGTTTGCTTTGGGCTTGATTCCCACTAGTTTAATTTGATGCCCCTTGTCCTTCTGTAGGAAGAGAAATGAAAAGCCGAGCCCTACGCATCCTCTCAGGGCTCTCACGATTTTGTTGACTTCTTTCATATGTCCATCATGGCAATCTCTTCTCTCTGCTGAAGAGTCCTGTCCTCCAGTTTTCCTCATACAAAAGCCACTCCAGACCTTGGATCACCCTCTTGTCCTCTACTGATGTTTTCCCAGCTCTTGTGTATGTCTGAGATGAGGAGAACAAAACTGCATGCAGAAGCCAAGGTATGGCCAAACCATGCATTTATTCAGTGGTGAAATTGCATTTTCTATTGATCAGATAATTTACCATTTTCCAAGAGGTTTTCAAAGAGGCAACACATGATGTGTTACCAACAGAGATGACCCATTTAGATGCTTTCTTACAAATGACCTTCCTCCACCTTCAGTTAGTTTTGGAGTCCTCTTGTCACAATGACTCACTAACATGCACTTCTCCTGGATTTGCTTGGTGATTACCTCCCTGTGATTTACAGGTCTCCTTTTGCTGTTCCTACCTGACATCCCAAGAGCTATGCACTGTCTTCCTCTCCTTGCCTTGTAATTTTATAGCATTTGGACTCACACTTCTCTTCCAAATCCAATTTGCAAGATAGTCCACTGTGTTGTTTTGCTCCCTGTTTGGGAGGCAAGCTGACTTCATTAATATAGTTGATTTTTAAAGAGTGATTGTGAAGTACTAAGTCCTAGTCACAGTTGCAATAGAAAAGACTGATGCCCAGGAGTTGTGTCCTGGCTCAGGTCATCTTTCATGGGACACTATAATGCTGCAGGTTGAGCTGCTTTATTTGGTGCCTGATGGGTTATCGCAGCCTCTTTATAACATTTCAGTGGTCATTTGCTGTACAATATGGTCTCTCACCAGAAGTCAAAGGAGATTATTGCTGAGCACTTGGCTCTGAAGAGAAGCAAGGCTATCTGTGCAGGCAGCCAGATCAATGGGAGGAGCTCTGGCGATGCAATTAGGAGTAAAGCTCTAATATGTAACAGTACGAGACATAAAAGGAACTCTGTTTGGACTGAACACTGTTGCCCTTCAGAAAGTGGATGCCTGAGTGACCTCTGTTTCCATCTACAAGGTGTTTCATATTTTTTTTTTCCCCACTGAGATATTAATGGCTCCTTTGAAATCATTGAACTGGATGTTTCTTTACCAAGTGACAAATTACCTGTAAAAGATCTTACTGAAAGCTTCTTCTAGAGTCAGAGAATTGATTTCCAGATATTTCAGCACTTCCTCCATCTTCTCAAAGACAGCAGTTCTCCAGGACTCCTTGTTCTTTGAGATACTCTAAGTACTTGATAATGATGGACTACATCTTGTCCGTGAAGATGGGCAGCAGTGTAAGCGAAGCATGGAGGTTGGCTGACATTATTCTGTTAATCTCATGCACTCAGGACCAGGATTGCTCGGTTTTGACAACCTTTCTGCTATGGTGCATTACACCACTGTGGCCTGGGGGTCAAGAGCTGTGGAGAAGTGAGTGCCAGTAAGGGAGAGAATTCTTCAAGTCATTTATGTATCTAACTCTTTGTCCATGATTAAAATGTATTTGAAAGAAACCCGTGGAACAAAATGTGTCCACTGTTCAAAGAGCTGTCTGAAGCACTCATCTAGGTGATATATTGATGATATGCATAAAAACATGTGCAGTGAACAGAGTGCTAAAGGATCCCAAAGGAACAGAGGCAAAAGCTTTTTTTTTTTTTTTTTTTTTTTTTAGTTAAGTTGGATCTTCCTTTTTTTTTTTTTTTTTCAGTATACGTGCAGCTTCCTGCTTTTGAAACTCAAGAATACTTTCGAATGAAGTCCTCTGGCTCTGAACCGCCTTCAGGACTGCTTGATTTATGGTGGCATGTGTGAGCTTCTGACAGATAACAACTTCAGCTGACCACACGTAGCCTTTCTTTGAGATGTGATCAAAAATGCATGTTTGAACCTGTGCAATCATCTGTTTCATCATTATTGACTGCTATAGGCAGAGTCTTAATAGTGACTTTGGACTGAAGTTTTTCTCCTTGCAAATCAAGCATGTAAACTGCCTGATGCTGACACTGCTCAATGCTGAAGCTTTGTTCTTCGCTTTGCTCCTTGGAAAGTCATACACAAGGAGGGAGTGCTGGGTTTTGACCACAGTATATTTGCAGTGGTACACCTCCAAACTCAATCTCTGGCCCCACCCATTCACAGAATTGTTAATTTGTGGGAGATACTCAGAGAAACTTGCTCTGTCTCTGGGCACCTAGAAGCCTGCTCTGGCTTCCTCATGCCTTTCTCTTAAGCAGAGACCTGTGTAAGATTTACAAGATTATGGAGAAGCTCCTCTCCCCAGCTTTGGAGCACTTGCTGAACTGTCCGTTTTGCTATTTTGCAACTGATACCATCACTGACTGCAATGCTGAATGTCATTCATCCGCCAGGTGAGTTAAGGTAAGTAATACTCATGGTACCTATACTCAGTCTCAGATAGCTCCCACAATTTGCTGCTCTACCCACAAGCACCTCACTCACCTCTTCCCCCCCAGACCCCTTTCTGGTTATTATTTTCTTCTGCTCTCTTCCTGAGCTGTCTCTGAAATGCAGTGTTATCGTCCTGCTATTTCCTCGTATGAGAGTAGCCCATGAACTGGAAGACACTGGGGAACTGCATGTTCAAGCTGTGAACAGTTGCCCACTGGTGTCTCAGTGTCCTTATTTGGCAGTTAGAACTGTCCGGCTGCAGAGTGCAGTATCATCAGAGCTAACTTTAGGGACCAGCATAACTTTTCTTGTCTTTGCAAGGCAAAGCCGGAAGGCACTTCAGCTATTTTTGAAGGATCTGTGGAGCCCTGTCTCTTTCTGAGGATATAAATACTTGTACTGGCATCTCACCTCCAACTAGTGGGTGAGAGATGTTGTTAAAAAATACGAAATTTCCCCGTCGTTGGAAAAAAAATTACTTTGAGAAATGCAAAAAAACTTTGCAGAAAACTGTAAATGATGTGGAAAACCCCTGTGTGTTCAAACACACACAAAAGAAAACCACAAACGTCTCAGGATCTACACTATATCTGTCTTGCCTTCCTCCACTTTTAAGGCTTGCTTCTGAACGATGCTCTGAATTTGTCCCTTGCTCTCTGCTAAGGCTCACAGTCTCCTGACAGCACTCCTGCACAGTGTACGAGATGCACTTCATCTCACTGGAGCCACACAGTGGGGCTATTATCCCACCTGATGGAAAGATGCTTCAGTGAACCAAAGCTGAGGCTGTCTGGGCCCTTCCTGCAGCTGCATTTTGTGGCAAACACATCCCTAATTTGCAGCTCTTTTTGACCTCCTCGAGGTGTGTTCAGCACTGCAGTGTCTTGGGCTTTTCCCATCTGCAGAGTTGGTGACCGCTCCAGACACTGGCCGGTTGTATCTCTGCTCCCTGTTGGGGTGCAGCCACTGTTGAGTGGTGGTTTCTCCTGGTGTCCATCCCTGTCTGTGGAGGAGGCAGCTGAGCCATGCATTAGTTGGGGAGGGCTGGTTTTAGAAGCTGGCCTCAGTAAGGAGCATCTTCAAAGTGCCTTGGGACAATGCCTGGCAAACCTGACTTGGGCTTGGAGGAACCCAGCTCCTGGTGCTTGCATCCTGTTCGATGGGATTGTGCCTGTGCACTGGCCTTTTCTGGACTTATCAGCAAGATCTCGCTTCTCCTTGGACAACCCAGTTTGCTCAACTCTTCCCAGGATTTATAAAATGCCAGCAGCATCCTGAGCTGAGTCTCAGCCCAGCAGCCCGGGGGCAGTGGAACAAATATTTTGGTAATGCAGGTGTTGGGTTTACCTACACCTTTCCCCTGCCTCTGTCCCTCTGCCTCTCTTCCTCCACTGACCATCCCATGCTGGGGAACTGCTCACTGAGGTAATTCTTCCATGTGAGCCTGCACAGGAGAAAATGTCACCAGCCATGTGTACATGTGGGTCCCATCACCCTGTGCTGCATGCTGTGGTCAGCTGGTTTCCCCCGGTGCCTTCCCTGGCACAGGTAGCTGTGGGGGAACAGCACTGTTTGCCTAGAAAGGGTTAACTCGCCCTTTGGTGCAAGACGAAGTGAGAAGTTTGCAAGAACAGTACTCATGCCATATGCTGAGGATTTAGCTTTATAATCATCTTGGCTTTAGCAGCAAAGCTGGAAAGAGAAGCATTTTTGTGTTTATTATACATAAGAAGATCTTGGTGGTTAAGAATACACAGGGCTGAAAATGGAACCACCCCACCCCAACCCCCCCACTTTGATAAGCCTTAAAGATTTAAGAGATGGAATCTGAATCTGCATTACCAAAAATATCTTGGTTAAACCTGGCTGCTGGGATGGGCGAAGGATGTGACCCATGACACCCCCACCCCGGTGCACCATTTGCCCTGTGCTGCCTTTACTCAAGCAGATGTCAAACTCCACTATTACTTTACAGAAGCATCAATCCATTCAGCCTGAGGTATCGCTTTCAAGTTGAATCTAAGCCCTGGTTGTTTGTTTTTACTTGGTATTTTCTTCTCTAAATGAATCCTTATTTTTTTTCTGGGAGAATCCCCCAGAGAAGTGCACAGGTGTCAAGAGCACACAAGTGTCTTCTCCAGATCAAGGAAATGAAAAGGGTGGTTAAGCTTTATATTCCCTGCATGGTCCCCTGGCCCCTCCAGCTCCTGCTCTCACAGGGTTGTGCAGATGCATCTTGTCCCTCGGCATGATACTGTTGGATGCTGCAGGTCCCAAGCCCACTTCACCCATGGGAAAACTACACAGTACTGCTGCCCCTACCCCATCTCGTCCTGAGACCCAGAGACATGCCTGGGAGCTCCAGGGTCCCCATCTGCTTCAGGCTGGAGGGCTGCAGTGGCCACGGCGTGCCCAGGGCTGTACTTCCAGGGATGTTCATGCTCCATTAGGCTGAAGTACTGTTTACACAGTGGCTGCTTGAGAAATCAAGGGATCCCTGCATGTATTTATTCCAATGCATGTCATCCAAACAGAAGGGCTAACCACTGCAAATGAGAATAAAGTCCAGCATGCCATGGCTATTGATGGCATGGCAGAGGCGTTTTTATGGCTGTGCTTGGAGAATGGTCCCCCTTTCCCACAGGAGGCTGCAGCATGGGCTCAGGGCAGCCAAGGGTGGTGGCACAGGGTGCCTTGGCAAACAGCGGCGGGTGGCTGTGATAATGTCCTAAGGGTGGAGATCAGAGCCTCCCTTCATGCCTTGGTCATGATCCCAAACAGCTGCCTGTACACAGATGTATCCAAGTGGGGAAAGGTGGTTTTGACGTCTGATGGGGCAGTGGTCTGGGCAGGGACCTCTAAGGGTATGGCACCCGTGGCTCTGGAGTAAGTCCAGAGCATCATCCATGGTGTCTCTTCTTCCCCAGCAGGCAACTTCTCAGATCTGCAGAGCCAGATCACCTATTGCTCTGAAGGCCAGGCCATATCCCCCCTTGCTTCCCAGTGGGTGATGGAAGAGAGGTGCCCATCACAGGAAGGCTCAGCAAGCTGCTCAGGGTGGCGAGGTTTCAGCAGCAGAAGGAAAATTAAATACACTTCACTTCCCTGATGTCTGGACCCAGCTGGAAATACCTACCTGTGAAAGTGTGGTGGCACTCATCAAAACACAAATACTTTCTCATATGACATTTTGGTCTCTCTGCTTCGGGGGGAGGGAGCAAAAATATTTGCCAAAAACCACTGCCCTATGTATAGAGTTTCTGCAAACACATTTCCATAACAAAATGTAACTCCCCCACTTTTCCATTGTAAGTTTTGTTGTAAAAGTCTTCTAACATGGCCTGGTTCCAGCAATATGTCTCATTTTTCCTTTCCACACTTGCTCCTCTGCCAGATTTGTCTTTTAAAAATTCATTCAGGCTTTAGATGTGGCCCCTCGCCAAGGTTGTTACAACTCGTGAGGTGCTTTAATAACTCAAACAGGATTAAAGTTCAAGGGTAAGGATTCGGCACTTTCTGAAAATGAGTTCCCTCTTGACTTGGCCACCCAAAAAGCAGAGGTATGTGAAACTAAAAAGAAACACAGAAAGCCCTTGGGTAGAGTTCCTCTGCCAGGACATACTGGTGGAAGAGAGCAAACCAAGTGGTAGAAAGTAATCTGGTCCTTTAGCCCCTTAGCCTTAAAATATCACATGGCTTTTGCCTATTTGCTTCAGGATTTCATACTTCCAAGGCTAATTTTTTACAACATGGGCTTGTTATTGGCCTGTTCCTCCCAGCTTTTTGCTGTCATGAAGTTGTTCACGGTGGTCTGCGACATTTACCATGGGAGCCGAATGCACTGGGCAGGTGGGAAATATTTTTCCAGGTGAGGATTTTTAATTTCACAAATTGTAGTTCTTCTTAAAAATGTCGACGTGTATTTACAGCCTTCAGATGAATGATTTATTTCGCTCGGTATGCCCTTGAGCTTTATGGGAAGACACACACTTACGCTTTGTAAACCTCCAAGAGTCTCTCTGGAGTACTTTGCTGGTGGTTTCTCAGGAGGACGCAGCTGTGCCGTAGGTCCCTGGAGCCACGCAAGCCCCTTTGGTCACAGGTTGTTTGTGCCAGTTGGTTTCCCTCAGCAGCCCCAGTCACTCCCATCCGCTAAGGGTGATGTGCAGGGGATGGGCAGGGAGCTGATGGAAGATGCACCATGGATATGCTGTTCACAGAGGTAGGTTATATTTCAGGTGTATTGACTTTTCTGTGCACTGGTTAAAATATACGAACCTTTAATGCATATTATATGCCATTGCCTAATTAAACATTTAGGAACAGGACTTTCCTGTTAAATTTTTCAGCTTTATATCTTCAGTTAAGATATAGGAATGTTTAAAATGCTTATTAGTGATCGCTTCCCTTCCTTTCTTCCCACTGTCCTCAACAAAGTCATAGGTCCAGAGTCTTAGCTTTTATATTTTTTAAATTGACAAATCTTTTCCCATGGGTGCACCCAAGCTCTGTTTTCCTTACTGAGTCAGTTCAATCCCTCTTCTTCCTCCTTACAGAGAGGAATCTGTGTCCTGGAAGTCAGTCCCATGGGTGGCATGGGGTGAGTGCCTGGGGGTGCAAAGTTTGGGCACGTGGTGGGCAGGTCTGAGCATCGGTCCATGAGATCAAGCCTTCCTCACCAGCATCCCACTTTCCCACTCCTGGGGAGAGCAGTGGGGCTTTGGTGGGCCAGTGACTTTGCAGTGAAAATAGCTGCTGTGGACACTGGTGGCCTTTTCCTGCAGACACATCCCTATCCATGCCCATGCTGTCTGCAGGACCCTTGTGTGAACTAGCTGCCCATCCCAGTGGTAACTCTGAATCCAATTTAGCTAGTTTGGGTCTGGATTTGGTCTACTCCCACGTACTTTGGTGGGAGACCAATAGCTGAAAAATTACTGTCTCATCCTAGGTATAACTTTACTGACAAATTTGCCACTCCTCCACTTTCTGTGCTTGCAACAACCCAGGCTGAGTTGCTATCAGAAGAAATGGAGCTGATCCTGTTATCTTTCTCAGTAACCCTGATTAAAGACATTTGGTCAAAGATGACTGTACCTCCTCTCTGTGTGCTAAAATCCACCCCAAATAACCTGCACAGACATCACATTGAAGTTTGCTGAGGAAATCTGCTACTGAGAGATGCCAAAATGGAAAAAAGCCCCTGCACTTCATCATTCACAGCAAGTAAATGCAGAGGATTTTTGACTGCATAAAATCTGGCTTATAACATTAAAATGTAGAACATTAAAATCTACTCCAGGCCCACCCAAGGAGGGAAAGCAAGAAAAGCGTGAGGGACTAACAATGACCCTCTGATAGGTTTTTCCACCCTGTCAGCTGCCATGGTAACCCCACTGATGGTGCTGCCACATCAGCACCAACAAAGAAATAACACAATGTCAGGTTGGGCAAGAAATTCTGCTGCCTCCTCATTGGGAACCTCAGCCCTTCATCCTCCTTCAGCTGGAGGAACACAAGCATGAGTCTGGCCAAGAAGAGCTGCTCCAGCCATGTTCAGCATCAGCAGCGTGGTCACTGTCCATGGCTCTCTCTAGCTCTGTGGCCAGCCCTGGGGATGCCACACCTGGGGGCACATCCAGATGACCATGGCCATGGCTCCAGCTCCTCTATCCATGACTCCTCAGCTTCCTCAGGTTGTACTGGCAATGCTTGGTGCCTTTCTTTGCCTTGAATTGAGAGAGGATTACTCACTGGGGGGTTGGATGGAGAGGGTACTTGATGGTGGTCGTGCCTTCCAGTAAGGATGGGAATATGATTTTCTTCCTAACATCAGAAGCATCTGGCTCCTCTGCCACTCTTTTTTACTTCCACCAGCAGGTTGTCAGTGTAGCTTGCTAGAAATGTCCTTTTCGGGGCTGGTCTGTCAAATGCTATGGAGCAAATCATGTGTTAGAAACACTCTTTCCTTTTCTTTCTGTGGGCATGTAGTCAAATCTCAGCTGTGCTGGCATCCAGGAGCAGGGAGAGAGGAAGGTGGATGGGGAATGCCTTTCCGAGTAGCCTGGGAAGAGCAAGTCCGTTCTGAGCACTGATGTCTCCTGCTGTAACCTTCCCATGCTGCCTCTTATTTAGATGTTACCAGTTGCCGATCTCTCTCTGAGCCTTGTGGTCAGCCAGTTGTCTCTGCTGGGTTGGGTTCTGGTTTGGGGAAAATGCGTGGGAAATGCCCATCACCTGCCTGGGCTTGCAGGAGCTCCTTCCCATACATGCAAAACTCTTGCAGAGCCATGTATGTGCCCATACAGACAGCGCTGCAGAGTCGGCTGACTCCAGAGTGGGGTTAGGTAAAGTTTCTTTTGAGATAGGCTGGGCATCTGTGTTTTGTTCTAAAGTTCTGAACCAAAAATTTAATTATTCCATTTTGCATTTATTATTATCTCCTTTATTTTCTACATATTTTCCATATTATAGCCAAGCTTGGATTCCCCATGTTAGCTCCATTGCATTGCTCTCAATTTATCATTTTACTGTACAATATAAATTTTAAGTGGCATTCTTTTCACATATTTCTGTGAGGACTGAGTTTCTCTGAGGATGGTTTCTCTACCATTTTGGGCCCCTCATTCATACTGGGCAGAATTGACAGAAGTAATCATCATAGTCAAGTTGGGTATGTCTTTTCCAAATTGCGTGTCGCTTTTTTTTCTGGTTGACTTGATATATACTCCTTTGATATCTTTGAATCGCCTCACTGAAATAGTTTGCTGCAAATATAATGTCCCCAAAAGGTCATAAACTTCTGCAAAGTTGGTACGAGTTCCTGAGAGGGTGCTGTGAAAGTCTTAATCCTTGTCAATGATCCAGAGTCAAGCATATATTAAATCATCACTTGAATTTTGCAGGTGACACAAATTGGTGCACAGGGACAAGTCAGTTTTTACAGCATGATCTGAATTACTTGACAATAGGGGCTGCAGTGAACATGTATTTTAATATTGCTAAATGCAAGGTTATATTTCTAGAAAGAAAGTAGCTTATACCTGTGAATTGAGGGGCTGTACCCTCAATTTTGTGGTGAACAAAAACTGAAAGGGGTGTGAGGGTGCTGGTGAGGACCAAATGAAAGTGCAAAGCAGCAACTGCAGAGCCAGTGAGGTCCCTAAAGATGCAGGCTGGTGATAAGCAGTTACAATGAGATACAGGAGAAAATAATGATGGTCTCATACAGAATGTTTTACAGCTATTTTGATTTATTGGCAACAACATATTAATCCACTCACCCCAAAAAAAGAAAGAGAAATAAATTGCTGATGAGTGTTTAGACGATCACTCTGGAACCATTGCTTCATTTTTTTAAATTATTTAGAGTAACATCTCTGAAATATTCATCCTTTCTTTCCTTTTCTAACACAAGCTCCTCCCACATTTGTAAATGGTGATTCATTGCCTCTAAATGAGTTTTCTTTAGTTTCTTTCTTCCCAGAAGAAGACCTTTCTTTCTTCCAAAGAAGTGACCAAAACTGGGATTTCCAATAAGCCTTTAACTGCTGGATGTATTGCTTCAGGTAAGCTTCATCTGAAAGCCAAAATGTTTCTGTTGTCCATTCCCTTGGGGAAAGTCTGTGGCAGTTCAAAGGTTTGTGCATAGGCACATCTCTCAGAAGCTCCTTAGCCCCTCATGGCATTGAGGGCACCTCCACGGTTGTGCCTATGCTCCTGCCTGAACATCTGCTTTAGCCTTTGCTGGATTATGGACCTGCCTCACATCCAGGTTGCAGAGACACAAGCTCAGGTCTGACTTCACGTAGAAGCTCCCAGAGCATAGACGAAGGAGAAGGCTCATGCAGGTGTGAACCCACCACATGTTAGCATGTAGCACAGCTGGCTCACCTTATCACCATCCATTTATTTTCTTGTGACACCAGAGGGAAGCAGCACCTTTCCTCCATGGCCTCTTTGTGGCATGCTGGGTGCTCACCAAGCAGTGGCAGGTGCCACAGCTCAGCCACGGATGTCCTCCAGGCAGCACCAAGGATGCATTAAACCAGGTCACAGAGCACATCAGGAAGAAGCTTGCTCCTTGGCACAACCACTTGAGCTTGGCACGGGCAGAGCCCAGGCTCTCATTGCTTCAGGTTTTGTTGGTCTGAACTCCGTGGTGCTTCTGGATGCTTCTCAGTGCCTGTGACAAATTACACAAGAATAGGTTTTCCCTGAACACCCCACCACCTGGTGACCTTGGTGTCATGGAGAGATGGTCTTTTCTGTGGACAGCCCCTCCTACGTACCTACCACACACTAGTTTTATTTGTAGGACTGTGGTGAGCTTGGTGGCCTCCGGGTTCCCGAGAACCCTGTGATGGTGGCGAGAATATTACCTGGAGACACGCACATCTGAGGACTAGATTGGAGCTGGGGACCTGTGCATGCATGAAGGCAAGCGTAAGGGTGGGATGAAAGGGAGGGCTTCGGACACATCAGCCTCGTGGATCTGTAACATTGGTCCCAGAACTGCTGATTAAAATAGCAATAAATTAAAACCATGTGTAAAAAGGCATATCTCCTATCCCACGCTGGGCAGTGAGGACTGGGCATGTGCCAAAAATCACAGTTGTTATAGCTGTCTTTATTAATAAAATAGCCATCAGTCATCTTCTGTCTGGCTGCTGCATGCTTTCTTCTGCTCCTGACACTTACACTGTGCCTGTCCCTCCCTATCCATTCCTTCCTTCCCCCTGCGCTTGTATAATATTCATTTCCCAGAGATCCCTATCTACGCTGAGTGGGGGAAAAAATAGTTTAAAATTTGCACATCAAAAGAAGACCACGTCTGCTATCAGGAGAATTAATAAGAATGAAGACCCTTTCAAAGCTGTGCAGCCCAATATTTGAAATGGAACCAATTAAAAATATTCTCGAGCTAAAAATGCTCTTGTGTGCTCAGTCCAGGCTGAATAGGCCCTTTCAGTGTTGAAAGAAGCTCTTTCCCAGCTCATACAACCAGGAAAACACCCAACCACCAGTTTATTAGGGAAGAACAGACATAAATTTCTGGCTGGGAACATGCTTCCCATGAGCTGCAGAGAATCATCTGGTAAGAGAATAATACGAAGAGAATTGCAGGCACCAGCATGTGACAAATTAAGAAAATTATTTGTTTATAGGGTGCAAGAGCAGGAAGATAATCCTTTGTGATATGGCTTCAAGTAGGGCAAAAGAAAATATCTGTCAGTCTCTGAGAATGGGGACTTTGTTTAAAGATTTTTCTGGAAGATGATGCCCTCTAATTTATTACTATTATTTCTCTGTTTGGAGAAACTGAGCTGGATACTAAAGCCCTGGGCAGAGCAGGAATGTACAGCAGCAGTGGGATGGATGTGGGTTGAACTCGGGGAAGAACAAAGATACAGGCTTGGAGCAGCACCGGCATGCCTGGCTTCTGCTCTTAAAACTGAATTCTTGTGAGCATCCCACAGCTGGGCTGGGCTGAGGGTTTTGGTGTCGAATTGTACATCCTTCAATGTGGGACTTGGCTCCAAGAGTACAAAATTCAGGTGTCTCTTTTGGAGGTGTCTACATCTGACCTAATTATCCTGGGATCTTCTTACAGGCAACAGCACCTGTGTAACTGTACTCAGTGGAGTTTAGGACATGATTCACCTGAGATGATGAAGGATGTGCTGAGCTGTACGTACATCACTGCCTGTCACGGGCCATGCTCATGGCCTCCACTATATCCAAAAGGAACTGGGTGCTCTGTATGGATGCAGATGCCCACACTGGAGACATCTTCATCCACCTGGAAGGAGCTGCTGCTGGTTTGGGACTCCTATACTACACTTTGCTGCACCACAGAGCACCAGGCCAGCTTCAGACTGTGACGCTAGCTGAGATGTCTCCTAGTGCCTTCGGAGCGAGCCATGGGAAGATGTGCTGCCTGTCTGCATTGAGCTCTGCTTTGACCTCCCACAGATAGGCATTGCCTTCTTATGTCTCCTCAGCATCTGGGCTTATAGGTGCAGAACTGTCTCCAGATCTCACCACTCTCTCCCTATCCCTTGCTGTTTCCCCCTGTTTTCTTTCATTGGACCAGACCTTTTCCTGATTTGGACATTTTGGCCTCATATCAAGAGCTGTAGCTCTTGCTCTCCTCACCCCCCTGCAGCATGTTCCTGAACCAGGCAGAGAGGAGACCTCATGCATGATGGTCAGCTCGTCTTGATCTGTCCCTGTGTGACCCCCAATGAGACCTACTGGGCAGTGGGAGGGCTGGGAAGTTTGGGGTGACCCAGCCTGCACCGCCATCTCCTCTCAGCAGTGGCACCTGGAGCTGTGCAGGGCCAGTGCTTAGGAAAGGGAAAAGCGTATCAGGAAAGGCATTGAACAGGGCACTAGGTTGTGGACACGTCCCAGCTAAGGAGTTTTACCCTTTCTAACTGTTGTGCATGTACCTTCATATGTGGGACCAGCTTCAAAACAGTGCCCTTTCTGAAGAGGAGCTGTGACTTTGCTTTGGCAGCACTGTGGCAGCACTGCTGATTGCTGGTGCTCTTCTTCTCAGCCAGGACTTGTTTGTCCGTGTCTCCCACATCCTGATCAACGCCCCCCATGCAGTGTCTGCCCATCTCCCTCCAGCTTCCCTCTGCTGCTCACACATCTGCTCCCCAAAGAGGTCCAACACCCATATCCAGTGCGGGACCAGGGGACACCGTGGGTGCTGTGTGCTCTTTTGCAAGGTGCTGGGTCTGAGCATGAGAGCTGTGGCTTGCTCTGCCTAGCTCAGAGGGGAGAGCCCCTATTCAGCCACCCCCCTGCCCCGTGCCGTGACCGCTGTCAGGGGGCCGTCGCAACCACTGCTTCCCTGGCATCAGGTCCTGCCAGCCCTGCCAGCTCTTGTCACTACTTGCCAGAACAACTGATGCAGCTTTGTACTTCTGGAGCTCAGGGGGGCCCATTTGGAAATGATGTTTTGGCAGCAGCTCAGCTGGGGATGTGGCTGTGATTTCATTCCTCTGCAGCCAAGGCACAATTCCTGTTTGCAGAGGCTGCTTACTGCACAGGTTGTCTGGCCCGTCTGCGCCCCAGCCTGTGCTCCTCTTTTCCCCTGGTGACCCAGGATCTGCAGAGGTGGCTTCTCACCTGTCTGACACCTGAGTACCTTCAGGTGGAGCAAGCTGGAAATGTGGGCAAAGAAGACAGGTCTTCCTGAGGGTCCTGTTAAGGGCTACGGCTGCAGTCTGATCTCAGAGGGCTATTCAGACTTTTGTCTCTTTCTGGGATGTGCACGAATAAGGGGTATTGCTCACCTTCGGCTGTGGCGTGTATATACTGCAGGGTGGCAGGGATGGTTGGTAAATCATGCAGGGATCCTTGGAAAGCAAAAGGAATTTATTTTCCTGGCTACTGCCTATTATGCTATGGAAGAAGGACTAACAGGCCAGCAGAGTATCAATAACATGGCTTTTGAATAAAATAATCCCCAAATAGAAATAGATGTAGAACAGAATATAAAATAATAGAATAAATCTTTTTCACAATAAAAAAGGATCCATTCGCTCTGCTCCTGAAATGCAGCTACTAAAATTGCACAAGATGCCCAAGAAAGGGAAAATGGTGCGGAATGGTAAAGCAGCCTCCTACCTCCCTGATCACCCTAACATTCTTGCAGCACAAAGACCGGGCTAAAATGCCCCAGAAGGATCTTACCCACGTATTCATTCTGGTCACACAGAGGACACAAAAATGTCACGTTTTGCTCTGAGAGTATTGCCTTCATGTTGAATGAATTTTCTAGCTCATTTTAAACCCCTGTGACTGGCAGTAGACTCGGTGCTGGGATGGGCTGTGGGACCAGTGTTCCCATCCACTTGTAGAAATGCACATAGATCAGAAAGAGCAGTGAGCTTTTAATAATGTGTCTACACACAGCCTATCTCTGTGTGTCTTTACACTTGCTGTTGTTCCAGGAAGATAACACTTCACAGAAGCTATAAAAGACACATCATATCTCAGTGACACTTTGGGACAATGCAGGATAAAATTCAATTAAATGCAAAATCCAAAAGAAGTCTGACGGAGTTTCAGGTGCTCTTCAATTCATCACTTTTCAATATTTCTTGAAATTCCCCAGAACCAAATATCCAGAGGTCATTTCAAAAGCTACCATGAAGAATGTGCCAGAGTTTTCATCAGGGACCTTGACTTGCCTTATGACAGAAAATTCTCTCCATGAGTTTGAAATTTGGGACCAGCAGAAATGTTTCGCTGAATAACTACAGCCGTCTGTATCTTCATCACATATTTTGATTTTGCTGGAGCTCATATTGAATCCAAACCAACATGCATTCTGGTGCAAGGGGTGTTTATTTCAGGTTTTCTGTTCTCCCCATCTCCTGCCATTTTGTGATGAAATGCCTTCTGTACTCAAGGAAAAGCTCCACACCATAGGATGTGATGACAATTAGCACTTCATTTTCAGAAAGCACAGGGCAGGAACTTAAAATCCCTTATTTTGTATGTGCTGATGATACCCATTTAGATTTTCTTCTGTATTTGGGATACGATATGGTGGAAAATCTGTGTGCTTTCTACCAAAGTAAGCCCTAAACTCATCACAGGGAAATCTAATCCTACATTTTACATTTAAATGCTTTTCAGGAAAGGGCTACTTGTTTCATAGACTATCCCAAAGATTATAGTGGGTTTTGGATGGATCAATAAACTCCATGCTACCAGCCCAATACCTGTTACAGTACCTGAAAAAACTGTATTGCCTGCAGTATTGATTGTCTTCAATATTAACTGCTTAAGTTTCCTGAAGACACGTTTACAGTAAAGAAGGGCAAGTTGCTAAAATGCTGTAAGCCTGTGACTGCCATGGAGAGTAAATTCTGTACAAGGGCAGATCCAATCTCCAATTCTTTTAACTTTTTAAAGTGCAAGTTTGTTATCAAAGAAACACAAAAGATTGTGGGGTGGGAAAATACCCACTGGCTGAATTTGGTAAGGGGGTGGAGGGGCAGTGATTTTGTTAATGTATGGGTGAAATTCAGCCCCAGAAAGATCAGTATACTGATAATGAAAAATATCTGCCTTGAGATTCACCTGCTGACTTTTTTTATGGTCAATTCTTCCTTGGCTCCTGCAGATCTGGTGAGCTGTTGGCATTTTCTATACCATACTGAGACTCACTTTTATCCTAAAAGTTAAAAAAAAGAAAAGTCTTGGAAGTCAAATATTCCTGCATGAAGCCATTCACATTTAATTGAGCTATGAGCTCCTCCATCCTCTTCCCGAGCCAATATTTGCAGGGGAGCTCACTGCAATCCAGTGGGCTCGCTCCCACCGTGATATCTTTCTGCTTTCCACTGGCAGCCACTGGTTTGGCCCCAGAGATTTCAGTAGATTGGAGATTTCATCATGAATTTATTCTGCAGCCAATTAAGAATCTCATTCCTGTTTCAATGCCCCAGGCAAACACCAGTAAGTTTTCAGTGTGCTTATGGTTTCCAGACTCCCACTCTTGTTGAGCTGCCCAGAGGTAATGTGTTGAAGGAGGAGGCTGTTTTTTTGTGAGGCCCACGTGCCGACTTAGCCACAGTCAGCCGACTTCACCTTTGACATGGTGTGTCTCCCAGCTGCTGCTTTGAGTGTGCAGTTCAATGCTGTGACCTCCTAACAGAGGTCCGGGAAGCCTCTGCTAGGACAATGAGAAAGAAATTTGAATGCCAGGTCCTTGTTCTTAGGAACAAGAAGAATTTCCTAGCCCTTCTGGCCAAAGATCTGTGCAATGGAGTCTTGAATCTGACAGAGCCCTGTAGTCAGTCTGCCCAGACCTTCTCTTACTGAGAGCTCTCCAAAGAAGCCAGAAGAGGTTTTTACATTTGAAACCCAAGGCCTTTTAGAATAAAGCCTATAATATTTAATTTATAAATAAAGACAGCTCCAAGGATCTAGGCAAAAAAGATGGAATAGAAATAGGTTTATGTGTACATCTTCATCTTTCTGGTGGGCAGCTGCCTGCTCCCAGGCTTGGCTTCACATAATGCTGGGGCTTTCCTGCTTGTGGTGAACTCTGCACAGCTCAGCCGGTCTCTAGGAGAGCTTTTTTCTGCCACTTCTTAGCTTTAATCTCTGCTCCTTGGTCCTGTCAGTGGTTGCTTCATCTTGCTTGGAGCTGCAGGCTTCCAGCTCTTATGTGCCTCTTGTTCTTCTGCCCCGTGCCCTCCGAGTGGGAGGTGAGACCTCCTACTCCTGGTACTTGGCTGCTCCCGAGGGAACCCACAGCCAGAGTGCAAACAAATAAAAAAATGCCATCCATCACAGTGGGATACGTGGAGTTCAGGGAGAATCCTCAAGAGGACGGACAATTAAAGCATGCAAAGCCAGAGGAGCTGCAACTGCAGTTGTTCGAACACAAGCTCATACTCCGGACTGTCACATTTGCTGCATCGTTGAATTCACTACCAAAACCTGCAGGAATGGTATTGCAGCCTGTACAGAAGTTTTCTACTGGCACTTGGTGGTGGTAATATTTCAGGGTAAAGGCAGATCTGTTTCGCAAAGGATAGGTGATATGTATCTTTTGAATAAATAGTTCAGGCGTACTAATATAGGTGCTTACATCACTTCAGTTGTCCAGTTGCTCACTGGTAACATTTAAAAATCATCCTGTGATGACTGATGCCTGGTAATATTAAAAAGGAAACCAGCTGCTGAGATGTGTACGCTAAATATGCTGATTTGTTTTAATTAGTATAAGAACTATTACTGGGTAGTTGAAAATACGTTAATCTCTCCTTTTCTGCTGCAGGCCTTTCTAAACCACAGCGTTGAGCAGACACAAGGATAGAAGAGAGTGGTGTTTGGGAGAAGGTATAATTTACAGACATAATTTTTTCTTCCAAAAAGTGTGCACACTGAGTATTTGGTTTTCATGTTCTAGTGATGCACAGCAAGCCAGCTTTATTGGTCAAAAGCCCATATAGGCACTTTGGGAGAGATAAAGCCCACGAACTTCACAGTAGTTGCAGTTAGCTATACTGCTATACATGCTGTAGCGTCACAGCTGGGTGTGCGTGCTGGCAGTTATTATGGCTTGCATGATGAACTATAACGCATTAAGATTGGTAACTTGCTAATGTAGCTCTTCTTGGCAGAATCCGAGAGAAATTCATGACCATGAAAAGTCCTACAACTGTCCCTGAGGGTGGACCTGTAAACTCTAAAGGGCTTCACATGTCTCCAGAAAGTTGACCAATGCCTTTGAACATTGCATGAAATCATGTTGTGGTGGATGGGCTGGGCAGGTCGGGGCTTGGTGGATGTCTGGGTGCACCTGCACATCGAAATTCTGCCGTTGATGTTCCTCCAGCTGAGGGACTCGGGGCAGCAGGGATGCAAGAGCACCCTGACAGAGCAGACCCCACAGGAACCCAGGAAAGGCTCTCCATTTCTTCTAAGACTCAGTCATGCTACTGCTGCCCCTGGTTTTATATCGTCATTTAAATCTCAAACAAGGACCAGGCATTCAGTTCTGTGGGAGTGGCCTCAGCTATGCCTTTTCCATCTGTTGGGGAACTGCCCTACCTGTTGTCTTACTAGCTATGCCACCGTGGTGGTGGAGATGCTCTCAAGCTCCATTTCAGCCTCTGTACAAAGCAGGGCTGTGGGTTTCCTGGGCCAGGGCACAGGCAGGTGGCTCCTCATTGCAGGGGTCTGGGGACATCTAAATTCTAGTCGTGCTCTGGAGTGTTGTGCAAGAACGGGAGGACAGATCCATCATCGTTGGGACAGGTTAATCTCATTTAAGTCTTAGCTAGCAGACTGAAGAGTAATTTCTTCTTGCTGAAAATGTGGAGGAGTCATGTGTGCTTGGACATCCAGACAGGATTTCACTTTATCACTTAAGAAGCCATTAAGCAGTTGAGCAGCTAGGTTCAGCTTCATATCTGCAAGGCAAGATTGCGGGCTGCATTCCCTGGCCACTGGAGAGCCATCAGGGTGAGGAGTAAACACCAGTGCAGACACATTCAAAGGACAAAAGTCACCTCCTCCGTGCACCTGCCCAGCTTCTCCAAGGAAGGACATAGGTAGCCCACCCAAGAAGGGTCCACCATAGGGAAAGGGTGTTCTGCAACAACCATCACTTAGGTGAGAAAGTCCCAAATGGGTCTGGACTGAAGGCTCCCTGGTCCTCTGTGACAAGCTGGCCAGTACCAGGCAGCTCTTTCCTAGGGCTGTGGATCTTTCCTTCTCAAACACAGCAGGTACAGTCAACCCTATACTGGGAGAGGGATGTAAAGGGAATATTATAGCCATGGCCAAAAGAGAGAGAGATGCTGACAAAGGTCTGAGGCTCCTTGGCTCTCTTCCTGCTGCACCACAGCTTTTGTGCGTGACTTCAGGGCCCTACCTCAAAACCTTTCTTCCTCACCATCTGTGTCTATTGTAGAAAAACAGACACGATCTTATTTTACTGACATTTCTATAGTGGCTTTGCTTCTTTGGCTAGTGAGAGCTGAAGTAAAGAAACTTTTCTGCAATATACTGCTTGTTTGTCCAAAAGCAAGGCAGCAAGCAGAGCAAGATGAGGGTGAAAGGAAGAGCCAAAATTGCAAGAAATATTGGGGAAAGACTGTGTAAACGTAGAAATCAGGAATGAATATGAGTTAATCCAGTCCATGTGGTTAACATTCTCCTGTGCTATGTTTAATTTTAATGCTAAATTTTCCCTGCTTCCAGTGATGTAATTAATAATTGTATGCTTAAATATTAATAATATTTGCAGTTGATTTTATAGGCAGCTGTGAGGGAAGGATGTGCCGGTGACCCCTTGGGCCAGTGGCCATTTGGGCTAGTGGTACTTTGCCAGGAGGTAAGGGCAAATTTTCTTCAAGATGGGAACAAAACAAGGGAGGCCTTCTTGTTTCTTCCTTGTTCCCCTCTCCCCCATCGCACTCCTCCGCACGAGTGCCAAACCACTGAGTGCCATTTGGTATCTGAGCTGGGCGAGCACAAGCAGTTGGTCCAACGGAGTTATACCGGTGGGATCATTTTCTCTGGCTGTGCATTACTCACAGTTACGGTGCTCTGTTTCGGCTGCTTTCTCCACAATAAACCCCACAGTGATTTACAACCAGTGAGGATTGCTTGCTATCTTCTATTTATTTTTAAATGCAGCCCCAGCTCTGCTCTCTATTGCTGTGTGTGACCGTGTTCCAGCTCCACGTTTGTTTCTGTGACACTGGGGAGATCTGCTGGCTCCTCTCCGGTCCCCATACTCTCCCCCTTGCCCAAGGTGATGGGCTCTGATGTGCTGTCTCTGATGGTCTGAGGATGGTGCAGTGAGGACTGACAAATCTCTCCCCAGGAAAATTTTAAATTCTAAGGAAATGCATTGACAGACATGGATTTTTCCTTCTGCTGAAAATGTTTATGCCTAGGAGAAGACATTTGTCCTCCTAAAAGAGCATCTGGTCATGTTGAACTCCATATCTACTCTTCTGACACACCTTAGTAAAGCCTATAAGATATCTCGTGGGGGATGCAGGAGTTTTTAAAATGCAAAAATGTTCTCCAGTAGACCTTGGGTCCCAGAATTGAGTGCTGATGCATAGCTGTGTAGCATATGGGAACATATAATAAATGCAGCGAGATCTCTTCACCCTTGCAAAAATACTGTTTCAGTATGCGGAAATGCATGGCAGTCAATCCATGTGGACCTGCTGAGCTCACGAGGTCCATTAGAAGAGAAGTTCTGCCTCTACCAACACAGTTAGAAGAGACATACGCAGAAGTTGAGTTTCTTCAGAGGCATCATCCTCCAACAGCTTTTAATCTTGTACTGAAAGGGACAGGCAGCATAATTTCTATACTAGGGGTGCCAATTAATCTGAATTTTTGTTCGGTGGATGAACTCATCCATACAGCCAGCTGTTTTCTCAGTACTGTCACAGGAGCAGGTGTCAGAGGGCTCTGCTGGAACAGCCTATGCACGGCTGAGGCTTTGCACCCAGCAGTGACTTGGCCAGCAAACTGACTTTGGCTGTAGGACTGGAGCCTACGCGAGGCAGGGGCAGTATTCAAGGGAGATGCAACTCTCCTGCATGCAAGCAGCCTTAGAGTTCATTCTTCAGACAACTCACTAAAAATAATCTATGTTCAATAAGTGACACAATTTAAGGAGTTGCAAGTGCATGTGTCCAGGTAGTGGAGAGCTGTGGAGTTGTCACGCTGTTTTAACTCATACTCCAAGCATGTTGATGCTTCCGAGGGGGATGACCAGCCCCTGTGGCAACATGATTTAAATGTACAAACTTACACTAACTATATGGTAAGATATGTTTACCTTAGCATGACAACTGAGGTGATAGTGTTGCCTAACCACAGGGAGAATACAGCTTTAGGTTCAAAGAAAATTATATTACAGCCTTTATGTACACTTTCACTCATAGAAGCCTTATGCAGTTATTCGGGCATTTCCCAATCACATATTCCTGTAACTATCTGTCTCGCCAATGACACTAACCTCACACAGTGATACTATCTTTCATGCTTTATCAATGCGTCTTTGCAGTGGCATAGCTCCTTGCAGCAAGCATGGCAGTTTACTAATTTATCACTTTATCCTGATTTTGCACCATTCCTAAATGCTGATCATAGCTGCCGTTCCAGCCCTCTCTGTCCCAAATCTGTCTGTCCCACAGAGAGACCATTCCTACAGAACCTTCCTGAAAGGGACTTTCTGCTATATTAGCAGTTCACTATGTGCCAAATGTGATGTTTCAGCACTTTGCACCTTCAAATCTGTTTTATTAGGCACTGTAATTTCAAAGCCTTGATCAACCTAGTCTGAATTCAAAACTCACGCTGCTTTAAGCAGCAGATTGAAACCTCCTGAGCTCCCCTATGATGAGAGATATCTCAGAGAGCCCTGCTCTGCCTGCAGCGCCTGCGCAAAGCACAGAGCCAGGCACTATTCCTGCTTTCCACTGGCACGGCTCTAAATCAGATCTCTAATAGAAGCATGATTCAATGCTGGCCATAGCTGCGTATCATTTTGTGTCTGCTGCTGTTGCGCTCATTTTCTTCTGCAATGTGAACTGTGAATAAATGCCCTGTGAGATATAGTGTAATGGTTTAGCTCTAAAATGATTTCCCTTGCCATGCTTCCCAACCTGTGGGTAACCTGGCAGCTCCCTTAAAGCAGGATGGTATTGTGCCCACAAAACCACCTGTGTTGTTTTTTTTTTCAACACAAGTGAAATTTTGTAGTGTTCAGCAGCCACATTCATTAGAGAGACAAACCTTTAACATCACAGGGAGGAGTGCTGGCTGAGATGTGTCTTTCCAATGGCAAGCACAGAGTGTGCATGGCCTTCTCCTCCCAGGCTCTACGTACGCAGCAAATGCTTTCAAACCTTGAGGAGCCCTTTGTTATAAATGCTAGCATATTGCTTTCGAACACTGGGATTGAAGTGTTAAAGGAGCAACAGAGACAGAGCTCTGCTCTCCTCCAAGAAGTGTCTCCTCTGTGCCCCTGTCCCTCAGGTTTAGTCCGTGTGGGACAAAATCCTGTCTGCTTTTGCCTTTATTTTTGGTCTTTAGGTTGTGAGGACAGATGACTCTGGTGACATGCTGTGGGACAGTCCCTCGCTGAGAACAGGTATCTTCCCTGCAGAGGACGAGCAGGAGAGCCCACCTGCAGCATCACTCTGCTGTGGGGTAACAGTGGTACCCAACCAGTGCTCTGGGAGAGAGGGCATTTCTCTGGTTGTATTTTGAAAAAGCAAAATGATGATGATAATCACTGTCCAAATAGGGATTATTTTAAAGGAGCTGTTTAACAGTGATAGCTAAATGCAGTTATTTTAAAATCAGTGTATCCAGATAATTGCATTGAATGCTTTAAAAAGATCTGGCCAAGGAATTCTCTGAAACATTAATGGAGATTTCCAGTAAAAAGAAGGCAAGGGCGAAGCTCCAGAGAGCTAGGAGAAGGGCTAAATGACTGTTACAGGTAAATTCAGCCATGGGGAAAACCACAATCAGCGCCAGGGAAGCTAAGTAATGCAGAGTTAAAGGAAGACTAATAATAATTGATGATTGATGCTGGTTTATAAAAATTTGGTTGTGACTAAGAGTTTTTCTTTTTGATGGGACAAACAGCACTGTGCTGATACAATACTCATCTGGACAGTACGTGTCTTGCTATTGTACAATGTCGTCTTGCAGGAGAAATGCAAGTGAGGTCCACCAGAATAATAAGTTGAGACAGAGGTTTCTACATTGCTATACAGCAAACTGCAGCTGCAGATACTGTTAAATGCATTTGCTGGACAAGTTCTCGACTGCAGACCTCTCCAGGAGTCGGAACATCTCCACAGCCCGGAAGAGCCAGGGGTGAAACATTTTTCCTGCTTTGATCCACAGAGGGGTAGTGACGAGGTGGACAGACCCCAAAGGTCTGCAGAGGACCCTTGAGGGATCCAGTTTCCCTGACATGCCCAGCACACACTGGCAACGTGACAGAGCACATCAGCAATTGTTATACGCACTAATAAAGAAAACCAGAGGTGAGGATAACAGCATGTATGTCTTGCTTTCTGGGCTGATGGCTAGCAATCCCACATTCCTGAAGGGGAAGCAAGTAAGGATGGCACGTGCCTCTATCCTGCTGATCAAAGCTCAAAGACCAGATAATTGTCACTGTTTAATGGAAAACAAGCTCAGTAAAAGAGGCTGCAGCACCCGGCTCCTATGTTCCTGGAGAGTGCCTGGAGAGCAGAGCTGGGGACGTGGCCAGGATAGGGTGGAAGGAGCAAGGAGGAGGTGGGTTGGAGTGGGCTCTGCAGGCACCTCTGCCGGAATCCCTGGGGGGCCCTTGGCTGTTGCTCTCCCACTCACAATGGTCAGGAGCTCTTCCTAAGGCAGGGCTTTGGAGGTCCCCTACCACTTTAGAGGCAGCAGGGTTGGATATAAGCCTCAGGGAGAGTTGACTCATTTGATGGCATGTAAGACTATTCGCACTCTAGTAATATGATAGCTGACAGGGACTGAACGTGTTTCTCGGATGATGGTGAGATGAGTTCACACGGGTTCACGTTCGTCATCCTTATGGGATGCACAGCGGTGACTTGGATCAGTGCAGAGGTGTCTCACACGAGAAACAGGTATTGAAGCAAAAGAGCTGAGACAAATGTGGGTTAATTCATTACCACAATGCCTTACCAAAGGCTGTTTTGGGTTCACCGAGGTTGTTCATTTTTCAGTTTAGCCTTTGTTCTTTTTCTAAAAGAACTCATCAAATTTTTCTACAGGTAATAGACTTGCAGAGGAACATACACAGATAATGCCCTGGAAGAGCATTTATAGGTGACCATGGTGGTCTTCCTTGTCTTACTACCTTTTGGGTTTCTTTTACTTCATGCTGACTGTGCCACAGTGAGTGAGGAATGAAGGAAGTCTGTCCTGTAGTTATTTTTAAGTCAAATGCTGAAGACATTTCAGAAAATCTAGAGGAGGTCAAAATGTAAAATCCTAATTTGCAAATGTTATCCTGAGTGATTGATGGTTACATTGAGAAGACTTTATCTTACAAGTGTTACCAAGTGGCCTGAAGAGAAAGAATATATTTATTTGTGAATGACTTGCATGAGACATCTGAAAAGAGGAGTTATGCTGAAAATGTTTCTTAGCTACTTTTATGAATGTGCCTATAGGATGATGGGTATATAGTCTCCAGGCAGCACTGGGAATTGGTCAGGGAACCCCTGTCCATGAGCACATTGGTACCTAGAGCTTGGTGGCAGACACGGATGATCACACACAGTCTCAAATGTTGTGCATTTGGGACTGTCACTGAGGGGTTCACAGCTCTCCAAACAATCTTTTCACGTTCTCAGAAACAAATTTGGACTGTACCGCAGGGTGATGACACAGCTGTAGATCATGACCTACACTGGGGAAGTGTTGGTCATGTTGGATGGTAGCAGAAGCTCCTGAAGGCCCTCACGGAGTGGCAGATGGGTGCTAAAACATCAGCATTGCCATTTTCTAGCAGTTTTAAGTGGTTGCAAGCAGTTTAAAACAGTTTAAATGTTACTGCAACTGGAAAGGCTGTTTTCCTTTGACAGTTTGCGGAGAGCTTACTAAAGCATGGAAATAGTCTTAACTGACTGTTTTCAGAGCAAATAAGAAGTGCAGCAGCTCAGGCTCAAGGACACTGGCACATTCAAAGCCAGCAACAGCAACGTTGTAGACACAGGAAAGACAAGTCTTCCTTACTGCAGTGAAATAACTGGGATGGTGGGAGGTACAGAGCAGGGAATGGTGGAAGTGTCAGAGGGTCCAGTTTGGATAAATTTCAAGGACGGCCCTATGGTATTAAGTAGAAGAGTCTCTAGTATAGAAATTCCTTCTGTGAGGACAGTAAGTCCCAACACACTCCAACTAGGACTCCAAGACATTACGTCACTCCTGAGTGCATCCACGTGCAGCAAGGGAATCACTCCTGAAGTGGGAGATAAATACAAACTAGCTTTGGCCCAGCTAACCATGGCCTTTTGTCTCTTCATAATCCAAGATAATTGTGCCATATATTTTGAATGTGCAAACTCTCTGGGCTTTTCTTTCATCCTGGTGTGAACTCATGGTCGCTTTAAGGGAACTGGCTCATACCATGTGCCTAATGAGTGAGACCTCATTAGGAGACCTAGGAGAGTGCACCACTGTCCAGCTCCCCATCTCAGTGCCCAGGTGATCAGGGGTCTTCCTCTGCCCAAACAGAGTTCTCAAGGTCTTCCTCTGCCCACGCAGTGCAGCTCTCTCTGAGTGCTGCCATGGCAAGTGAGACAGTGGGAGATGGCTCCCTATGGCCCTCTCTGGTCAGAGTGAGTTCATTAGTAAGCAAATAACCTGCTAATGAGTTGATCTGATCATTTGGATCACCCATTGCACTTTGGGGTTCAGCTTCCCAGCTACATGGGGAAAGGGTGTCCTGATGGAAGATGCTGCACTGGTCTAACACCACATGAGCAGAGCCTCTGCAGCAGAAATATTCATATTCTTAAAAAAGCCTGGGATGGAGGAAAGGGAAGGCATAAGATCAGGAGGCAGCAGTTCATTCAGTAGGAGGGTGAGGTGGAAAGGTGGAGGAGAAAGAAGAGGACACTGCTGTGGGATTGGGGATCCCTGGGAAGTACAGGTCTGCACAGCTGGTACAGAGGGACACAGAGAAAGCCTGGGTGCAATCTGCAGAGACAGCACTGATCCTCCTGCTATGAGTGACAAGACGAAGTGGGGGACTGAGGTATGAAAAAGACTGTCACATCCAAGCAGGATTGTTTTATACCTCTTCACTGCGCCTCCAGTCTTTCCTGGGTCACAGGGAGGGATGTGCTGGAATGGCTGTTGCTGACGGCTTTAAAAATCATGACAGCTAATGTATGGCACTTCCAGGCCCCAACATAACTTTTTCCAGAGTAGTTACTTTTGATTTCCTTACCATAAATATACTGCTATTTTTTCCTTTCCAATAATCGAGCGCATTTATTCTTAACTAAGATTAACAGTCTTTTGGAGCCCAAAATGAATGGGGTTGCCTTGGGAGATCAATATGAATGCTTGTACCAATTGTCTCTTCATGAAGCCTGTGCCAGCCCTGAAGACCCTCCAGCTGACCTTTAATGGCCGCTTCTCTCTTCTTCTTGAGAAATCTGACCTAGGGGGAAGTATCCCTGCCCATTGCAGGGGGTGTGGAACTAGATGACCTTTAAGGTCCCTTCCAACCCAAACCATTCTATGATTCTGTGACTCTTCTGATGGCCTAGCCACTGTGGTCCATCAGGCCCTGTAGAAAACCTCTCTTTAGGGTGATCTTCGAGGTGGTATGTCCTGCTGATGTCACTCCTGGAAGAAAGAGGTTTAGGTTCATCTGTCATTTACTCATTTGTTCTTTCTCCTGTTTTTGTAAGTTGTTGTTATCTGCTCCTTTCTCAAGTTCTGCAGCAGCATGGGTTCCCCAGTGTGGAGGTGCAGCCCTTCTCTGCATGGTGCACCCTCCCCTCTCTGGGCCACTCTGAGATCTCAGGATAAGCCCTCTTGTGCTCTTATCTTGGTCACAAGTGCAGTGATTTGGGTGCCAGGCATGCTCCAGCCATATCTGGGCTGTCTGCTGCCTGAACTGTATACCCAAATTGTGGGTACCAGACTGTACACCCAGCACAAATTGTGGCCAGAATTGGAAACACTGACCAAAGCCAATCATCTCAAGATCCTATATAGCGATTCAAAGGTGAGACCTTTGGAGCTTTCCAGGACCGCAGTGGGCTGCATGACACAGTACCTCCCCCTGAGCTGGGATGCCTCTCAGTAGATTTTGCGAGGATTGAAGGATTGTCCATTGACAATTTTGCGAGGACTCAAAGGCCTGAATTCACAAGGTTCACCGACCATCCGTTGATGAATGCCAGCACATAAAAGTGAGTAATTTATGAAACTCATGAAAAGGGAAATTTTAATCACAGGTTAACCTCTGTGTGTCTGTGTGTGTGCGTGCTATTTGCTTTAAACTGTTTGTGTACACATGCAATTTGATTTAGAGCTGTTGGTCTGTCTGTGTATGTGTGTGATTTGATTTAAACTCCATCTGTGTGTGGTTCGGGTGACCCTTGCCATTCTCAGATCTTTAACTAAGTCACTATTTTGATTGTAACAAATTTCATTGAATCGCTCTGTTACATTGGCTGGTGTTCAAGAGTTATACAAGCTAATTTTGTGATCTGTTTTGAAACTATTAATAAATCCTAAATTGCTGCTAGACCAAAACTGTGTAAAAATCTAATTCTGTGAGCCCAGTGCCACCAATTCCCTAGTTCCAGTATGGATCTCAGCCATGACTGTCTGGTAGGATATTATCACATTAGGTCACTGGAGTGTTACTTGGCAATCTATTTAAAAAATATAAAAATAAAAATAAATATGACTCTGCAGAAATCTGCAGATGCTGTGCATTTCCGCAGCAGTCAGGACCACCATCTCCTTACCTACCTGAAAGAGATGATAAAACACAGAGGTGAAAGTCTCAGGGAAAACCAGCACTGGCACAGGTCTGAGGTATTAGTATGGACTTTAGGAAAATCAGTGGGAACAAAGGGTGTGCTCTGAATGCTGCTGGATTCGCTGCTATTACTGAAACAACATTGGCTGGCAAATATCTTCTGTAGCCTTTCCCAGGGCTCAGTTTCGCTTTAGTGACAGGCATATGCTGATAAAATAGAAAAGGGTAATGAAGGTAGTATGATACCATGAAATATTGCACTGCAAGAAAAAGAATACCTCTATATGCCAACAGGGCTTAATTTTTATTTCAAGGTGGATAAATGTGCACTTGCTACAAGGCAGCTGGAGTCCTATTTGACTCTCTTCAGTGTGCTCAATATCTGGCCTTTCAGTAGCAATTGCTGAAGTCTCGAAGTTCACGGTGTAATATCTGTGCTTTCTGTCTCCTTCTGCACAGGATGAAGATCTCAGCCTGCTCAAAAAATGCAGGAATCAAGAGAGGTGGAAGAGTCATTTGATCTACAAACAAGAGTTAAGACCATAAAGAGTTGACTGGGTCAGCTGGACTTGGCCTTAACCTCTCCACCTGCCATGTGCAGGGAATATCCAGAGAGAGAAAGGGATAACTGACTGGTATTTTACAATTGTCAATGATACAAATACCAGATTTTGAACATTACCTGAACTGTGCCATGTATATTTTTAATAACATGGGAAAATGAGGAAAAGAAGTCCTTGCACGCCAAGAATGACTGCAGCCAGGGGGTGTGTGGTGGGTTGACCATGGCTGGACGCCAGGTGCTCACCAAAGCTGCTCTATTGCTCCCCCCATCAGCTGGACAGGGGAGAGAAAATATAATGAAAAGCTTGTGGATCAAGATAAGGACATGGAGATATCACTCACCAAGTTACCGTCATGGGCAAAACAGACTCGACTTGGGGAAATTAGCTTAATTTATCACCAATCAAATCAGAGTAGGCTAATGAGATATAAAATAAAATTCTAAAACACCTTCCCCCCACCCCTCCCTCAACATCACTCCTGATTTTCTCTCCCTCCTCCCCAGCAAGCAGCACAGCGGGACGGGGAATGGGGGTTGCGGTCAGTTCATCACGTTTCCTCTGCCACTCCTTCCTCCTCAGCGGGAGGACTCCTTACACCCTTCCTCTGCTCCAATGTGGGTCCTTCCCATGGGCTGCAGTTCTTCATTAACTGCTCCAACATGGGTCCCTTCCCCGGGGTGCAGCCCTTCAGGAACAGACTGCTCCAGCGTGGGTCCCCCACGGGATCACAAGTCCTGCCAGCAAACCTGCTCCAGCATCAGCTCCTCTCTCCACGAGGCCACAGGTCCTTCCAGGAGCCTGCTCCTGGGCAGGCTTTCCATGGGGTCAAAGCCTCCCTCAGGCATCCACCTGCCTGGGTCCCCCACGGGCTGCAGGTGGATATCTGCTGTACCGCTAACCTCCATGGGCTGCAGGGGCACAGCCTGCCTCACCATGGGTTTCACTATGGGCTGCAGGGGAATCTCTGCTCCAGTGCCTGGAGCACCTCCTCCCCTCCTTCTTCACTGACCTTGGTGTCTGCAGAGTTGTTCCTCTCACATATTCTCACTCCTCATTCCGGCTGCAATCGTGCAGGTTTTTCCCCCCCTTCTTAAATACATTATCCCAGAGGCGCCACCACTGTTGCGGATGGGCTTGGCCTTGGCCAGCGGCAGGTCTGTCTTGGAGCCAGCTGGCATGGGCTCCATTGGACATAGGGGAAGCTTCTAGCAGCTTCCCACAGAAGCCACCCCTGTTGAAGGACTATAACCCAGAGCAACAGTTTCATGGTGAAAGTCTGATTTGTGTTATGCAAAAGGATGGCTTTACGATGCAGGCTGGGGACATTCCCTTTCAAAACCCATTTGTTTAAAACACTTCTGCTTGAGAAGAACCTCTCTCCCAAAGAGGTGTAACAGCTTCAGTGTTCATGAGGAGAAGGGCCATCCTACAATCTGCCCCACCCTTGATGAACTGTTCCAGGTGAGCTGTGGCACTGCTGCCTTCAGCCCAGCACAGACACCCAAGGGGGACCTTGATGGGAACAGGAGACAAAGTGCACAATCCCACGGGACTGCAAGCTTTAGTGGTTCCTCTGCCTTTGGGGCAACTTGTTTGTAACTGTTTGCTAAACAAACAAACCCAGTGCATTTCTCCTTTTCTTAAAATCTCCAGAAATACCCTCCCCACCCCAAATACTCCAAACTGGGAGGTTTTGCCATCTGGGGGAATTCCGAACATGCCTAGAGCATTGCCTTGAAGACTTCCTCTGCATTTCACTAGACTACCTCCAAGGTCAGCCAAGCTCTCTTCTGGAACAAAACTTAATAAAAGCAATTGCTAAAACCCCAAGAGCATGGAGAGCATCGAGAGATGTCTCTTGCTAATGATTGGGTAGCAGGGTCTTTGCTCTCTCACGTCACAGAATCACAGAATGGTAGGGGTTGGAAGGGACCTCGAGAGATCATATTGTCCAAGCCCCCAATGTCACATATATCTTGGCTCTCTAAGTGGACTCCCCACCTTTCTCTGCAGCAAACTGCAGCACTGAGCTCAGGAGCAGCTTGGAGTGAAGGGCATCCATCAGGAGTCAGTCCCATGGCTCCTGACAACTTTGTCTTTTCTATCACTTTCTTGACTCCTCAAAGGGAAAGCTCGATGATCCTATTCCACCTATTAGCAGGCATTTAATAAGTATTAGTAATAACTAGGTGGTATAAATTTTAATAATAATTATTATAATTCTTAATGCAGCCATTAATCAATTCATTATTATTGAGATAATAATTACTCAAAGATTTATAACTCCAGTTAATGCTTTTTAATTAATTTAATTTGGTGAGGTGAGGAAGTGAAGTAAAAACACACTGCATTGTTGGCATTTCTCAGAGTAAGTGGGACTTTTCTGCTTTTGTTTTATGGTGTATGCACAACTTGTATTTTTTTCCCCACATTGCTGGGCACGTCCCAGACTTGCAAATGTATGTAGCCTCAAAGCCCCCTTGAGAGGCGGGGCACTGCTGCTGTCCCTGTTTTATCCTGCGATATGACAGCATTGCCATGGAGCTGAGGATCACTTTTTAGCCCACTGGAGAAGTAGTGTTACCTTGGAGCTGTCAGTCCCCTGCATGGGATACCGGCACCTCAAACTGGGGATGGGAGAGAGGGTGCCCTGAGTGGGGATGACCTGATCTGTCTAGCCAGAGACCCTGAGATGGAGGTTTGTATTGGATGTCTCCCCTGGTTTAGGCACTGTGCTCAGACTGGCAGCAGGAGTGGGATTCATGGCCTGAAAGCCTTGCTGGGCACCAACCAAGGATCTTCTATCGAGCAGTGAAGTGCGACACACATTTTAGATAACCTGGCATTAATGCCTGAGGAACACTGCTGTGAACGGGCTGAGTATTTAGTCTCAGGATGGTAAAGATATAGCCCTGATACCTGCTGTGTCATGGAAGAGTCATTCCCAATGACCAAGGAGAGACTCCCGAATATTTGTTTGTTGGTTGGGATGTTCTTTCTGTGGAAACTCTGCTACTTTTTGTGAGATCCAGGAATTAGGAAAACATGGGGCTGAACCTGTTGCTCACACTTTCTCAGCAGGAGTCACTGGATGAGGGGTCCCAGTGGCACAGTAGCTGGATTGCAGCCTCTCATCAGGACTGAACTCACTTAAATATTCAGGTATTTAAACATTCAGACGTGACCCCTTGTGATTCTGTCAGCGTTGTTAAGGACTCATCCCTCATATCCCCTGTGCAGTATTCATCCAGCTACCAACGTCTCAAAGCCTCGTGCCCAAGTCTGAGGTATTCCTTCTGCAGCCAAGTTGTCTACCTTTTAGCACCCAAGTTAGGAGAAGTGAACTGCACATAGAATATAGGCCATCTCCAGGTAGGAGAGTAAAGCACTAGTAACACTCTCTTGTAGGCCAAGGGAGAAGAGGACCTGTGCTTGGAGAACTCATTTGGTACAAGTTGGAAGGATCCTCTTGATGTCAGGAATAGCAGAGATGCTGGAGCTGAGGCTCAGCACACCAGGGTGTGTTATAGGACACTGGCCCAAGAGGCATTACAGATGATGGAGTGGGGATCAGAGCAGAGGACAGCCCAGGAGGATATTTTTGCCTTGGAGATGCCAGGTGTGGTGGGTTGACACTGACCAGCAACCTAGCCTCCATTGCTGATTAACCCTCTGACCATTGCTGACCAACCCTCTCCTGTGAAATTGCCCTTGGTCAGGTCAAATAAGTTTTCATTAGAGCATCTATATTATTTCTCTTGAGCATTTAATCTTTAGGGATTACTTCAAAGAGTCTCTCTCTCCTGCCTCACTGATGAATGGAGCCTTTCTCAGTAGGCCCCCAGGTTGGAAACCATTTCAATTAATTCTCATTCTCTACTTTATGCATAATCTTCCCAGTTCCCTCAAGAAGCATCACCATTTCCTCCTGCATAAAACGTAATACGTGTCAGTTTTTTATTTTCAAATTGACATTTACCTGGGATTTCAAAATGAGTTAAGACCTGATGCGAGTTTCATTTTTTCAGGGGTATATTTTGTACTGGATTTGCAAGTCACAAGAGGCAATCCTCCTTCCTCTAAGAGGTATTACCCCTGGGAGGGGGCTTCCTGTCTGTTTTCTGAGAAGGGATCCTAACAGGCTTTCCATTTTGCTCCTCCAGACAAAGTTATTTAATGGAGTAACACAGGAACATAAAATGTCTGCATTCAAACACAAAAATCTGCATGCCTGAGAGTACGAATTCCAGTAAGCGTGGGATTGTTCTGGAGTTAAATTGTGTCATTTTCTGCAAATGGTAGAGTTTTCCATCTGCTTATGTTTTGGGGCCTAATGACAACAGGTACAGTACAAGAGATGAGCTTTCTTCTTCCTGTATGACCTTGCCCAGTTTCACCTCTCCCCTCCATTAAAGCCACCACCAAAAGAACTTGTGCAAATAAAAATCAGGGATGCCGTTATGGATTTCCCACTCTTTTTCAGAAAATACTCCCGTCACAAGCTGCAATGATTGCTGAGGAATGGGTCTCCAGCAAAGAAGATAGGGCTCATCAAGAATGGAGACTGTGAAGAAATGAATGGTACCAGTATTCCTCGCACTCACAGTGGTGTGGATGCAGTTTCCCTTGGGAGCCCTCAGACAGCCTGAAGAAGCTCTCTTGCTTGGCAGGCAGACATAGGAGACTGCCATGAAATAAGTGAGCACCAGGGCATCCAATACATGAGCGATAAATTGCTGTTAGGAACAGGGAAGTAAATTCTCTACTCTTTAGCATCATTATTACCCTTCTGTATCCCATTTGTCTCACAATAGGCCCAGACTCCTTTACAAGGATTTTACTTTATGTTAAATTTGTAACCAAACAAAACATGTTTACCCATAGAGGGGTGATTCCCTCTCCAGGAAGTTCAAGGCTGTTGTTTAAAGACAACATGTAGCCACCAGGGAAGCATGTTCTGGCATACATCCGTGGGACAGGCATATAGCTTTAGGGGATGGAGAATACTTCCAGCCTGTCCAGTATATATTTACTATGCTGTCCTTCACTTTATGGTTTCTTGTTGTCTTTTCTCATTCCTCTGTTGTCTCAAGATGGCTTCCAGTGATGTTTACCGGGCTGAAGTGCCACTGCAGGGACATGCTGCTCAGCTCCCCTTGCTCAGCCTGTCCCAGTTGTGTAGTAGTGTAACAACTTACATCTTCTCTTGTCTCTGTAATTTTGGGTCATGGAACCCTTCTGGGACTCTCAAGTTATTTAAATAGCCTCTGTGCCAAGGAGAACAATCATAATTTTCTTGCTTTTTTTTGAACTAACTTCCTCATTTAGTATTTGCACAGAGTAGCTGTGGGGTTGAGTTACAAAGGAAGACCTTTTTGCTGTTCGCTTCGCTTACCTTATTCCATGGCAATTGCACAGAGACTGACTTTTAATTAGCTCCAAAGGCATGTGATGCAACTATTGGGCTTCCTTTATTTGTGGAAAAGACGTGAAAAATATGAAAATATAGACTGTATAGTTCTCCAGAAGGGAGGGAAAGAAATAGTCCGATTTTGAGGCAACTTTTCTGCAAGTTTGTTTTTTTCAAGAAAAAAGAGGAAAAAAGGAAAAAAAAAAAAGAAAAGACTAGGAAGAAAGAAGCATTTTTTTACACTATAATGAGTTAAAACCAAGCTCACATACCAATGGGGGAGCTGACAATAATATATAGCTTTAATTAGCAATCAGGATTTGAGGAAGAGCTTATTATGCTAATAGTTTCAAAACTTCCCAGTAAAAGAGCGCCTATGGAGAGATTTGCTAATGACAAGGAGATCTCCATTTTGTAATATAATAATGTAATTCTCTAGACAATAATTACACTTTTCCTTGCATCCTTGTTATGAAACTCTGGACTTCAGATTCTGTGCTGTGTACTCCCAGTGGACCAAGAAAAAATATAATGACCCAAAACTTCTATTCCAAAAGGCAGGGAAGTGAGTTATTTTGCTGTCCTAAAGGAAATCTGCCATGCCATGGATTTGAATGGAAAAAGCACCAAAGTTTGATTCTGAGCTCAATTAATTGGAAACAAAGTAGGACCTAACTGCTGAAATCAGTGTGATCCGTCCATACTGAAGATGGAATATGTTCATGGTCAGATCTGTAGTTTCGAGGCCGAGCAGGGGCTGGTGAGGAGGATGTACCAATGAGGTGTTGGCTAACTAAACTCACAGCTGCAGGATTCAGGGCCAGTGAAAGTCACTATGTGACCCACAAAAGGATGATTTAGAATGAATACTTCTAGGGGCACCATGCTTTATCGAGGCTGGAGACTAGAGTGGTCCTAATGTAAGAAGAGCATAGGAGGCACTTCCCACCCAAGGACATGAGGCACTGGGGGTCGATGGAGAGAGGATGGACGTATGAGTTTCCCCAGTGCTTTCACAGAATGATGAAAACCATCTGCCAGCTCCCCTTTGGAACTGTTCCTTACCGAAGGATAATCAGGAAAGACATGTTAAGTCTTTTGCATTCAACCCAAGCCTCTGCAAACAGTTGTGGAGCTGAATGGCCAAGCTGCCAATCATGCACACACAGCAGTTAATTAACTGCAGTCTTTTCTCAGTCTGGTGCTTCCCGTCCACAAGAATTCAGCTAAAATTGGAGTGACCCAGGAATAACAGGCAAAACATCTCAGACTTTCTCTTTTTTTTTTTGGCAGATGCCTTCTAACTCTGCACCTGAAAGTAGCTGCCAGCAGACACTGCTTCAGGCAAACTGGAGGCATGAGGGCCTGCCTGCACATGTACATCACACGCTCAGGTCTCCATTCTCATCAGGATCTTCTTCCAGGGATTTCAAGTGTCCTACACAGCCAGACCTCCCCTGGGAGAGCAGAAAAAATCACCAAGCTCACCCTTGCCCCCATTGCAGTTCACTGCATTTCTTTTTTCCAACACCATACAGAGGTCCAAGGGAGGGTGGACCTTTATGACCATCATCTGGCTGCACCTGTGGATGCCAGAAGGTCCCACCCAGGCACCCCTTGGTTTACTCTGCACCTCTTGTGTTTGAAATGAGTAAGCTATTTTCAGAGACACAAAAATATATGTTTGTGTGTTAAAGCCTGCCACATCCCTAACTGAGGTATTCCTGCTTTCTGTGGCAGGATTCTCACAAAAAGGATATGGGCAAAACCCATGGGAAATTGCTAAGACCTATTCCTGCATAAATTATGCCTGGGGCAACAACATCAAAGCAGAGTCCATGGCCTCACAGTAACTCCGGCTAACAGAAGTACTGCAGGCCACCATGCAATGTCTCTTAAGACAAGGAGACCCCAGAGAGTAACAACAAGCCTAGTTACTGCATGTTCCTTTATGATGGCTTGGGAGTGCCTGAAACTGCTTCCCACGGACCATCCAAAGGAGCGGTGCAAAGGGACAGGACTGGTGTGTGCAGTCCACTGTAGTGTAGCTGACCTCGGCTATGGGTCTGCTGTGTCCTGCCCAGATTGCTGCCCCCGGCCACTGCTCTTACCCTCTGCCTTGGGCTGCCATGATTGCTGTATGACCCCATGGGGAGCTGGTTCAAGGCACTGCTCTGCTGACAACCCCCTTTTGCAAGAAGTGTGCTTCCCCCATCCCTCCCGGCTTCCACCTCTCCAGGGTTTAAGGTCTTCCTGAACTAGAGGTTGTCTCCAGCCATCATTTGGACACTCTGGCTAAGTCCTTTGTGGAATCTGTCAACAGTTTTTGACTCACTCTGCTGAGGCCAGGCAAACATTGCGGGACTCCAGTGCTGGAGGTGACAATCCCCAAATCTGCCTTTTCTCTGGGTAGAACTTTGCCCTAGAGTCTACAGAAGCTGAGTGGTAATGTACTGCTTACTCTCGTTAACAAGATTCCAGCCACAAAACTACAGCCTAGATGGGAGGACTACGTTTTGCAGCCATAAATGCACAAAAGGGTGCAGAGGACCGTAGCGTGTTTGAATTTTGCAGGCTTTGGTGTTCCTGGTGCTTTTTTGTGCATTAACTTTTTCTCCCTGGGTTATCTCACATCTCTGCACCTGAAATGAACTGGCACATGGAGAGACCCAGAGCTTTTGGCCTTTCTGCACTAGTTTGTTGTGTCATTCTGGTCCAAATGCTTGGCCAGAAACTACTGAGCCCCAGCTCTGCTCTCTGTAAAATAAAGATAATTCTATGTGCAAATCACTTTTTACTGTGAAAGGTCACCCAGAACTATTGCACTTGTGTTCATGGCTCTCACTTGGGCTTAGCCACAGATGGGCTCTGGGCAATTCCCACAACCCAGCTGATGTGTGCTGATGTGTGTTTGCCACCTGGCAGGGCAGCCAAAAACTGCAGACTCACGGGTATGTGGCATCTGGGGCCATGCTGCCTGCTCTCACCTCCCCTCCCAAAGAGGGAAAAATTTTTTCCTTGCTTCCATCTGGATAAGGAAACCTCCCAGGAACAGCACAAAAATTAGTTGAATAAACTGTTTTGAATGCAATCAGAGACATTCATGAAACAATGAGGAGAACTACTATCAAACCTTCCCCCCCAGAGCAACAAAATCAGGAGGCTAAAGGCAGCATCTCTGACTCTCAAGATTAGTATGTACAGAGGAAAAAAAAGTAGGCTGACAAAAAGACTCCTAAACCCCACAAACCCTCCACCCCTCCAATACCACGGGACTGACAGAGGAATACTCACACATCAACCGTCTCACAACTGAACTGAAGGACCAGTATCTGGCACCCACTTTCGCTTTTTGTAATGTGCGTGTCACGTGTAGTGTCATGCTGCTGTGTAAAGCCCTGGTCAGCATCGGGTTCCTGCAACAGTGACTCTGAACAAATGCTTTCAAAAGAGTAAAAGAAATACTTTCAGGACTGAAAGTTGAAGCTGATTTTCATCATCTTGTGTAGTTTGGGCAGCAGCCTAACGATGAAATCTGGAAGGTTTTCTTCAGTAAGTGTGATTTAACTTTGCTCTTCCTCCCCAGATAACATGAAGTGCCCAGAAAGTGGACTAAATTATGCGATAATGTTACTTGGGAGACCACAAGAGTGCACTGTTTCAGGTTATCAAAACAAAACTCTCAAACCAAAGATCACATCCCTACAAACTAAGTATGTCCTGTAGTCCACTACAGACAAAGAGGACAGGTAATGGGAGAGTTCAAAGATGAAAATAGTGCTCTTTCAAGAGTGCAGCACAGAAATATGAAATGAAAGACAAAAGTTCAACAAATTAACATTTCAGCCAGAAAACTAGGCATTAAAATGATTTATAGTTTTCTTCTCTGCACATTTCTTAACATCAAACATCTGCAGAGTATTAGTGACTATGGGATGGAGTAAGAAAACATATTAAACAGTGAATGTATTTTATTTTGAAGTACAGTCTCACAGGTGGATGACAGAGAGAGCATAGCTGGTAGGTAGGTGAGTGCTGGAGTGACAAGAGACAAGAACCCTCCAGAGCACTGATAGATGAGACCCACCACACCCTGCTCCCTGGAGAAGCCCTGGGAATACTCCAGGATGACTTGTTGTGACAAACATTCAAGCTTGCCAACATGATTCATTCAGTAATCTACACATTCCTTGAATATTTCTGAGAATATCACAATGCTGAAGTATTGTTGCTGAAAACTGGTCTGTCAGCTACTTGTGGTGGAATCACATTTTGTTATTGAGAAGAAAGAAGCATCCCTCCTGGCATCTCAAGGGCTATCTTGTATGGACCTCAAATCCTGGTCAAAGGGGTTATATGACAGTGAGCTTTGAAGTTTTGGTTCATTTCTCATTAATGAAATCACATCATCAGTGGAGCATATAAAGGAGACTGACGAGACCTTTAAAAAACAGCTGAGAAAGGGGCTGGTACCTGAGTCCTCTGTATAAGTGGGATAGATGCTGAGTGCTCTGAGTGCCTAGGTGCCAGGCAGATGGCAAAGATAAAGTCTTAATAAAGTAGATGAGCTACTTTACATATCTTGCAGCCCATAGTAGAATAGAATAGAATAGAATAGAATAGAATAGAATAGAATAGAATAGAATAGAATAGAATAGAATAGAGGCGAAAATATTTTTATTGGGACCTTTAGCTCAATAAATTTAGCACTAGAGCCTTCCAGTTCCACTTTACCCTCAAAAGCATTTTTCAGTTCAGAATCATAGAATCATAGAA